>MQRK01236356.1:0-14130 GCA_001938485.1 Girardia tigrina
TAATTATATTATTATGAGGTCTACTTTATTGCAGTGTATCAGTAGACAAGATTAATATCGGAAACTTAAGTCTTTATTTAAGCTTTTAAGAAACGATTTTGATAGCGACCCTTCAATAACAACATTGGCAGATAATCCTCAGTTTCACAATTCTATTAGTTAAATTAAAGTAAATATTTCAGAAGTTATTAATTTCTAAAGAAAAGAAATGGTTGACGTGAGGCATGACAGTATTTCGAAGGCCAATATATAAAATGTACATTTAATTTCGATTTAGAAAAATGGAAGGATTACTTGTTTCCATTTAATCTTTAATTGTTGCAAAATAGAATTACAGACGTACAATTTAGAAAATCCAATCAAAAAATTGAAACTTTTGATGATATAAAAATATTGTTAGATTAATTATTTGATTTTGTTAAATTATTTTTTGAGGAGATAGACGCCACCAGATTCCTTGCCTACTGAGACACTAAAAAAATATGCAAACCTAAGCCATAATGCTTGTGCATAATTGAATGCACCCACGGCCCAACGACTACGGTACTAAAAAAAATTAATTAAAATTAAATTTAAAATTAAAATTAAATTAAAATTATGTTGATAAATAATTATTAATTAATTTCAATATATCCAATGTATGTATAAATCTCTGTTTTGCAAAATATGTAACTTATTATTTGGCGTTTTAGTGGGGGTTTTATTTGAGGAAAACGTCTCATATTACAGTTTTTCCGTGTCTCATGAATATGATTTGAATTTCTAAAAATATCGCTTATATAATAGTTGACCTTATATGATCAAAGTTTTTGATTCAAATGAACTATTCGAACGCGGTTTTCCCCTTCATGATCATGCCATACTGATGCAATACTAGATTGAAGAGACCAAGATGTTTTGTTATCGGTATTGACCAGAACCGACAAAGTGCTAGATATTAATTGTCGTCCGAAAAATCGATTGATGAATAAGAATGGATTAACAGATGGCAGTAGAGTTCTAGCCATACTTCTAAAATATTCAACAAATACAAAATCGATGAATATTTTACCAACATCCTTGAGTATTGTTTAAGCAACTGTATACTATGGTAATGTCATCATGAATGAGCTCGAAAACAAAATTTGCACTCGCTACGACATCAGAAAGTTGGCGAAAATTTGAGTCATTCTTGATAAGACACTACAATCCGTTAATTAATATTCAAAATAATGATATCTCAATTCTTAAAATATTTAATAAAAATAAATACAAAATTTTTCATTAATATCCAATCAAATATTGAGAAATTAAATATTTACTGAAAAATCTTCTATTAATTAGCATTTTATTATATTATAAATACAATATAATTGCTGACGATGGAAAATTAAATTCCGAAACATGTAAAATAATCAATTTTTTTAAAAATAGCTTTAAAAAAATTATTTTTCAAAAATATCAAATTAGCGTTCGCAAGACTCAATAATATGTATAAGACAACGTGTTAATTAAGTCATTATTACTGACACTTCTATATAAAATCTATACAATAAATATAGAATTGCTTGTGAAATAGAATGGGAAAAATTGGAGGACATAGAAGTGCCACGAATATATTTCCCAAGAACACTAAAAGTACTTAATCAAAGCCTGTTAAACAAAAACAATTAATTATAAATACTGTTAAAATTATGTATCAAAATAATTTGTGTTTGATTTGTTAGTTAAATTTAGGGAATTTTTTTAAATGACGGGAAATAATTACGAGGAAATATCTAAACCGATGATTTCCATTTCCATTTCCTTCTTCGTGTAGGACGAATTGACAATCTTCTTGGACTACTCAAGTCTTATTTTAATTATTTGGCATAAATTAATTTGTTATTAAGATGTCTTATAGAGAATGTTTTTAGGTGAAGTAAATAAATATTAACATTATTTAATAATATTTAAGATATTGCCTAATACTTTATAATAATTATACATGGTTAACATAGTATTTGTGAGGAATATTTTGAGTTGTGTGTTTATTCAGAATGTGTCTCTCCTACACAGATGGATGATTTGTATTTCCTTTGATTCCTACTAATTAAAAATAATTTAATTTAATTTTAAAGTAAAAAGATTTAAAATAATTTTTGAATGTATTATTTTTTTAATGTAGTTTAAAATTTTAATATATTAATTTAATATGTTCTTTTTTAAAAAATGTTTAGATTTAATTTTAACCAATTAGATTCTTTATAATTAATATTTCTTATCAACAGATTTTCATTTATTGAAAATAATTAGTTTGAACTCAGAAATATATTGATCAAGAGAGATGTCAAATAGTGAATGCGCTTGTGATATTAATAAATGTTGTAAAACTAGTATTGATGTTGTTAATAGTATTATTTTTAAAATCTGGTAAGACCCTTTAAATGGGTCAGAAAATTAATTATATTTATGATGTAGATGTAAAAGATTTAGACCAAAATTACTTGATGACTTTTTAAGAAGAGAAAAACTTATAACTTATTTATTGACTGGTAGTAAATAAAATATTTAATAAAATAGGGTTAGGAAAGAGTGATCATAGCAAAAAGCAAAAGGTTTCCCCAGAAATATACTACAATTTCTATTCGAGGGGGATAGATTTCTTTTTACGGAGGGATGACTCCATATCACAAAATATCACATTTAAGACAAAAAAAGGAAAATAAAAATTTTAAGACCAAAGAAACATTTAATTACTCAAACAATAAAAACAAAATTCTGAGTAAAAACCAATAATTAGGATTTTTTGTATTTATTACTTCTAAAATTAAATTATTTATTCTTTGAAATGAAACAAAAAACTTTTTCTAATCATAATTTCTAAATTTTTCAAACTCACTTGTTCAAATCAAATCAAATTAATTCAGATTTTATCAGTAATAACGAAATAAAGAAACGAAAAAAAATTATCAAGTTTCGATTAAAAATAATTTTTGATACCTCTCTGGCAGCCTGGACTCCAACGAAGTCGTTGTAGATTTTCTCCGCCCTGCTTTGCAGCTTCTTGCTCGTTGAGATTGTCCGGTACTCTTCGCACGCTATCCAGAACTCAATGTTCTCGTCGCTGAATTCAGAGCGTAGGAATTCGTGGAACAGAGCCAAACCATCTAAATCAGTCAGAAATTGCATTAATTAGAAGAAAAATATCATTTATTTTGTCGGTTTAGAGATTAATTTAAACGAAATTCAAGTGCTTATTTCTATATTACCACTTCAGGTTTGCTGAGATTCCTAACCACCTCTCCGATCACTAACAAACTTTTTAGATAAATAATATAAATACTATTATTGAATCTTTTCTCTAATAAGAATAGTAGAAGAAAATAAAAGAAAACTATTTATTTTATTATTTTGTTTTTTTTATTATTATTATCATTATTTTTATAATTGTAATTTTTGTTCTGAGTAATTTTTTCGTTAATCAATTCAGAAAAATGATTAAATTTAATTTCGGAAAGAATTGCAGTCCAAGATAATTGAATTGAAAACTAAATATTATTTAATTAAATATAATTTTGATATAATTGAATTTTGAGTTAATTAAATTTAAAAAGTTAAGAATTTAATAATTTAGATTAATAATTGAAATAATTTTTATTGTTAAATTATTAGATTATTTTAGGAATTAATGAAAAATTATACAAAAATAGTGAAGTGATTTTTAATTAAAGAAAAGAAAAGTTAATTTCATTAAATTGTGTATAATAAAAATTTTCAATTGTGCTAATATAATGAACTTCAATATTGATAACTAACAATGATTATTATTATTTTATTTATTTATATTTATTATTTCTTTATTATTTATGTATTACAAAAATATGAAATTATTATACAGATTACATTATTTATATTTTGAAAATTTATATTAATTAATATGTCGTTTAAATGTTTCCCATGTTTGACTTAATTTTAATTTTTTATTAATATTTATGCAAATATTTATTTAAAAATTTTAAATTAACACACACACATATATATATAATATTTATTAGTTTTGCATAAAATTAAAAACTTAGAATAGTCGGAAACACATTTCCTGCAATTGAAAGGGGTTAGGTCATTTTTGGAAATTAACTAGAATATTATTTTATGCAGCATTTATTTTTGCTCAACACGTGTATTAACCTTCCTATTAATCCCACTCAAAGAATACAAACGTTTATACTGCCTTCCAGCATTTGCAATATTACTCTTAATATTGAATGAAACAAATAATAACCTCTTTAACCCTTACAGTCACCTTGTCTCATCGTGATAGTTAGAATAATTTGACCCAAATGTTCACCGCGTATCATTTCTATAAAGCTTTGCGAATATTTTCATAGATGGTATGCATCATTACGTCATCACCATGTGACACAAATGACATTTGTGTGGACACATGGTTGAGACAGTCGTCGGAGTAAATGTGCGTTCAGTGTTTTTTGTAAATTTTTTACCGAAAAAGTGATTTTTCGTAAATTACGATCTTATTCAAAAGAAATTGGACTGATCTTGAAAAATAACGGTATTTTCTTGCAAAGGTGAAGGAAAGTTTTACTCTGTGTAAGGATTTGTGAAAGTGTATCATATATAATTCATCATATATTTTTTATTGACGACTGGATACAAAAAATTGTGAAACTATGTTATTGAAAACCCCTTACCAACTAAAAAAACATATTTCATATAAATATTCATAAGGAAAATAATTCATGACTCAAAACGTTAATAATAATGGAAAAAACTATATTTTATTAAATTTATTAACGAAACAAATGTTTCACCATTACGTTATATTCAGTTAGATAAAAATAAAGTGATTAAATAATCATTTATATAAAAAAAATATCAAGAAAATAATACTTTTTATTATTATTTAAACTGTTACGGAACTATTATGTTGTAATAAAATATTTTTGAATAAATAAGTTATTTCACCATGTACTCTAATGAAATTTGTTTTCTAATTGAAGACTCATACGGCTTTGAAATTTCGAAAGCATTTTTATATATTTATATTAATGTACTTCTCTTCAAACGTTCAAGCATCAATCGTTTCATTATTCTGATGATCAGAATCTTTCGATTTTGAATGAAAAATATAAAACATTTAAACTAGTGTACTATTTTTCCTTATATTAAATAATAACTGTGTATTTGCTTTTTATATGGTTACTATTACGCTATTGTCATTTCTTAAAAATCAACGAAAATGCTCTAAAATACTTTAATGGATTGGACGAATCACCTTGATCGTTTAAGCATGGTTTGTGATACTTTATTAAAATGCCTTGTTTTAAATCAAAAATTTTACGATGTTAAATTTCAAATGAAAATAGTTAAAGATGTATTCAATTATCTTTTAGAGCAAGTAACATTATTGCTCAAATAAACAGTGCAAATGCAGCTTATGAAACAAATTGAGACTTTTCATGGGAAAAGACGAATTAGACTACCTCCCAAGATATATTGTTCCAGACTTAACTGAAACGCCATTACACAAACATCGAATGAATAAGACAAATGACATTGTTTTTCGTCAGTGTTAACTATTTAACAAAGAAAAATTCGACTTTTTGAATCTGAGTGCAAATATTTATTAACATTTATTTCAAAGTAGCTATTTAAAAATTAAAATATAACAAACTTCAAAAAAATATTCATGACACATTCGAAAATTGCACTTTAGTAATCTAAATCGAACTTAAATATTCTTTAGGGATTTTCTATTCTTCTGAAACATGGAGGAAATTAGTTACCATTTTAGATTATTCGACTGGCTAGTGTGATCAAGTTATTGATCCACGATCCACCAGATCATCGCGATCAATATTTTAACCTACTATACTTTAAATAAAAAAGATTTTTTTAATTTAAGGAACTTTTTAAAAAAAATTAATAAAATTTTTAAAATATTAATTCATTTATTTTTAATTTTAATCATTTGTCAAGTAAGTGAAATTAATTAGTCAAATTCAAAAACCAAAAAGAACTTTCCTTTTAAAATAATTCAGAAAAAAATGAAATAAATGATTTTTCGATATTGTCGAACAATATTTGAGTAAATAGAGTTTTCTAGAAAAAAAATGGGAAACGGTTTTTAATTAATTAGAAAATTTTATTTTTGTTTATTTTTTTCCTGGTTTTATGAGAATTTTTTAATGAAGAAAAATCTAATTTTATTATATGATTCTTTAATTAATTTTTTTAAACTTTTTTGATTTATTAATTTACTTTTTGATTTATAAAAATTAAATAAATAAATTAATAAATTAATTTGAAATAATTAAAAAAATAATGGCAGATTATTATTAAAAACAGAAGTATGGAAGACATTTTAAAATTTAATTTTGTTATTTATTTAGGCGATGGCCCGCTATTTAAGGTTAAAATTAACATTAATTCTGTATCTTATATAACAAAGTAAGGATTGTGCAATCAATAATGTTATCAGACTCTTTTTGAAATTGCTCAACAGAAAAGTTGAATGTAAAGATTGAATATTAATTTTTATATCCATTGATCTTTATAATAAAGCATCACGAGTCACAATAATCTTTAAAACGATAAAACATAAATTTCAAGTAATTTTCGTTTACATTAATTTAAGTTATATTCAGCTATTGCGCTGAAAAGAAGACTAATCGAATAAAGCATTTTCCGGCAATGTATAATGTGAGTGAGTGCTAGGCAACATCTGAAAAAGAGGTAGCCCGGCTAAAAGCTTTTCATATTACTTGCACACGCATTGCTCTTAGTAAAACTAAACTTGACAGATTATGTAATACGGATACGTCAATTGGTTTGACAGAGGCGCGTGTGGTACTGGTAAAAAGGTGTATTGTATTCTTTGAGTACAAAAGTCGGAAAGGTGTACTTGAGGTAAAAAGAGTA
Organism: Girardia tigrina; assembly: GCA_001938485.1. Classification (NCBI taxonomy): domain Eukaryota; kingdom Metazoa; phylum Platyhelminthes; order Tricladida; family Dugesiidae; genus Girardia; species Girardia tigrina. The sequence goes on from MQRK01236356.1 coordinate 6,901, forward strand.
TTAAACTCTGAAATTACCTCCAGAAATAAAAAAGTCAGCGTCCAAAAAAACGCAGTTGATGAAAGTGCGTATCGTCGTCAGTATGGTCTGGTTATTTAGTGACCAAGAAGATCTGGTTGAATACCAGGAATGATTGAATGAGATTGGAATTCTCTACACTAACATAAAATTCAGACATCTGACCGAAGGAACTGTGTCAGAAAAATTGACAGAATTGATTGAACAGAGAATAGAGTATCCGAAAATGCTATAGTCGTGTATCAAAAGAGTACAATGCACATCTCCTTCTTGTTTCATAGGTTTTGCGGAACAGATGGAACTAAAAAGACACATCAAAATGTACATACGGTTACGACGCTGAAGCGTCTGAATGGTGACAAACCTTTTCAATGTCCAATGGAAAATTGTCACAAGACTAGTAAAACGAATGAAGCGACATTTATTGACCGATCATCGAACTCAAGGCAATGCCATTGATTCTAGTGTTTTACAAAATAACTTAGATATAGGATGTACAGAATCTTCGAACCCGATTACAAGACTTGATGTGTCAGTGCCTTTTCGACGCAGAGTCTCTTTACGCATTGCACGAAATGTATTTACATAGCCAAAGCTCTACAGAATCATGATACGAAGGATCATGAATGACCCTTTCTGACTGGGAAACCGAAGCGTATCCGTATACTGAAATCTAGCATTCTTTATCTAAAGCCGCATAAAAACAGGTTTGAGTGTATTGTCTATATATGGTTTCTACTCAATATAGAGTTTATGACTAACTACTCTGCCAATGCTGGTATTATAGTCGCTACGATATTCAGTTATCCATGCTATCTGGATAGGTTTCTCCCATTAAAATGGAATACTATTGTCTTTATTTCCTTTGCAGAAATGATGTCTTTGCAATGCAAGTAGCGTTATATCATTACAAGTATATTTATAAATGAGATTGGAGCATAAACCGATTGGAGTTGGAAATTTATTGCCCGAATTTCATACGATGGATAAATAATTTTTAAATTCATCGTATTTTGAATGAAATTAGTTACATAATATGCAGCTTTATTACATAGGCTCCAGATTTAATGTTAATTTTAGGCTGAAGATAACGGAGAATCCACAAAAATTATTAACAAAAATAAAATTTTTAAATGGTGTCCAGCATTCTGATTTTAAAATAATTAATTAAATTTTTAATTTTAATTTTATGATTTTTGTATTGTTTTTGCTTGATGATTTTTTTCTAAAGAAATTCTCACAAAACTTCATTCCAACATTTTAAAATTAACATTTAATTGAATTAGTTAGTTATATATATATATATATCATAAGTTAAGCCGTGAACAATTGGCGAACCTGCAATGGAAGGATCTTAGTAAAGAATATTTATGTTCAAAAGTAGTATTGTGGTGCTGACTTTGGAGGAGTCATGTTTTGAGCTCGTTCTTTATCAACGAGACAGGAACCAGTGAAGTGTACTTGAAAGTACTACAAAATGATCTTATGACATATCTGGAGCGCATCGGTAAAGAACAACTGCTTTGGTTTAAGTATAATGACACTAGCTTCTTTTTCGACAATTGTTCGAAATTGGCTGAATGGCAATTTTTAAAACTGAATTGGGTAAAGAGGCACCGTAGAATTGGAACTAAGGTCCCCTGACTTGTCTCCAATGTATTTTAATTTTGTAAGCCATCTCAAACTCTACAAGAATTGAAGATTTTGATAATCTTCATTATCAAAAAAACTTGGGCACAATTATAAAGATCGACACAGCGACTTACTTCATAAAGTTTACGGACATTTTGAACATGGACTGGAATTGAACATCAACAAAAATAACGGGTATTTGTGATTGTACTAGCATGCATAACATATTTCTTAGCTCATTATTTAAGCTTAGTTTTAATAAAATTACCTTTATTATTATCAAACAGTTTTTCAATGCACGACTTATGACTTACCATGTACACAAATATATGAGGAACTACTAGGGCAATCATAAGTTTGTTCATTAATAAATATTTTATGTTAAATATTTTATTTTAATAAATATTGTAAATTAATGTATTAGTAATCATATATGATAAGTTATTTTCTACTTCTTGAAGTTCTCTTTATAATTGTTCATTAATTTCAGTGTTCCTCAGCAATATTATAAATATAACTATTATTGTCGACAACAGGTTCTAAGTCCTACTGACGAATGCTTCTTTCATTGAATTGTAACCAGTTTGAAAAGTTGATTTAATTCAGTAACCCTGATCAATATAATTAGTTGTTAGATTCAGGACAATTGGTAGAACCTTGAGGAAGATTTCCCAAGGTGATAGGTGATTTCCCGTTGGTAGAGTTGTGAGGGTGTAATTAATTTCTTAGTTGTTCCAAATAATAAAGGAATCGATACTGACCTTTTTTATACTCAACTTGACTTTGGTCAACAGAAAACGGATTTACCTGTAGCATGGCATTGTTTCACTCATACTGTGAAAAAAAGAAGATCCAAGAACTGTAAAACATAAACAACTGAAATGCATTTGTACCTTTTCGATCCATGGCCCAATTCTTGCTGTAATTTCCAAACATTGGATAGTCTTAAATAAGAAGACAATGTGGTACCAAAACAGAATCTGACAACTAGCTGACAGATTGTTTCGAAAGACAGAATCGATAGCTTTTACTTCAGAGGAAGAGTTTGTGATTTGTTTATTTAACCCTTTTAAGTTTGTTAAATAAACTGCTAATGCTTTTAAAGTATTTTCCCGTTGTATAAACTACTTATGACTCGATAATATTTGTTGATAATGTTATTAGTTTATTAGAGGTTATTTAACCTATTGTGTATTTGGTCAATTTCAACTTGGAACCCTTCTCGGACAGAGTGTTAAAGATACAAGATTGATTTACTCACACTATATTTCTCAAATTTAAAATTTAAACACAAAATCAATAATTCAAACAACTCGAATTAAATTATTTAAATATTTGTTTACATGTTATCTTTAAGACTTAAAAAAGTTTTTAACATTGTTTAAATAATAAATGTATATAGTAAAGTAACTTAAAAAGAATAAATAATTTATTTATTAATTTATTAAATTTATTAAAAGAATTAATAATTAATTATAATTTTAATACATCTTCAAGATTTTTTGGTTGTATAATTTACGTGTGAAAATTTCTTTTTCTTACTTTGCTTGTATGACTTGTTCTTAATGCTTATCCGTGTTTTTTCGTGTTGTCTTACGGGTACTGAGTGGTAGATTTTGGTATTTGTGTGTGAGAGACTCATAGACTGTAATTTGTATTTTTTCATTTTTATCATTTTTGTGCTATACAAGAATAAGATTAAATAAGTCAAGATAAAAATCAAAGAAATCCAAAAAATAAGTAAAAGAAAGAAATAATGAAATAAATAAAGAAAGGGTTATATTTTCTCCACCATTATTTTCCCTAAAATAAATTATTATTATTATTATTTCAATAAATTTCCCTGTGTAATTTAAATTCAAATTTCAATTAATAATTCGTTCAATAAATTATTAATTCATTGTCAAAATTTTAATTTTCTGAATTATTTATTGCCCTTCGTTGGATCGAGACTATCATTTTTTTAGTGTCCAATTTACGTTCACAACGTCCTGAACCCGGCTTAATTAATTTTTGGTAATCTAGATATTATCCCTATCCATTGTCTGAACGATTATTTTCAAAATATTATCATTTCTTTTCTAAAAGCATTTTTGACAAAAATTTCCATATCTAACAAGAAAAATAGAGATACTCTTAATATATATATATTACCTAGTCTTTTCGTCGACCCATATTGAAAGTTACGTTAGTCAATACTGCTATATATATTTTAACTGTTGGATTCTATTTTTGTGTTATTAGAAGTTAATATCAATATACGATTTATTATTATTTTTTATTTTTTGGTAATTAATATATAGAGTGAAGGAAGCTACCCTCGTTATTATCTTTATTTGAACAATTGTTAGCTGAGAAAAAATAGGTCAGCTTTTGTTCATTCTTATATTAACAATAATCACTTTTCCAGATTCCAAAAAGAGTTACATGCACTATATCCATATTGTTTTCAAAGACCGGTCATTAGATAAAAGGGTTATCGAAAATGTACGGTGTATCGAATTCTGAAATTGTCATATCCAGAAAATATATTAATTATAATTATTCCTTAAATCTTTATTAAGTTTTCCAAATCACAAAATAAATACTGAAATGCATTGATAATTTTTGCCTAAAATGAGTTAGGGAAACGGTGAAGCACGAATCAAGATGTCGAGTGACTACCGAGACAAGGAGAATCGTCTGGCAGAAATATGGCAATGACAACACTGAGAAACAGTGATTAATTATTTTTTAAATACTAATTTATGTTTTGAGTTGCTCGGCTTATTGTTTATTTTATTTGTATTGATATAGTTTTTTATTTGTTTTTAATTTTACTTTGATAGCCTGTTTGTTTTTTGATAAAATAAATAGTCTTTTGTGACCCTGAGTTTTCTAGCCTAATTCGACTTACGGTTCAATTAATCTTTCATTATTACATGTCATATTTCCGAGATTGATCACACTTTCTTTACGTACCAATTTTTAAATGAGAACTTGAAAATAACATTGGAAAAAGTAGTTCAATTAGTAAATCAAAGAAACATTATTGATATCCATTCTTTATGTGGTCAGAAATCTACATGACCTACAGAATTTTTTGTTATCTTTTGTAGAAGCGAAAATTTCATACACAAAAATTTTGTAAACTCAATTTTGCCATTAAATAGTTACTAATAACATAATTAATTTATTATAAAGCATGGATGGAAAAAAACTCAAAAGATATTAAACATTTGTGGATAATCGTAAAACGTTTTTTTCAAACTTTTTTTTGATTTACTAGTTTGATCAAATTTTCACATCATCATTTATTGTCATGGAGAATGAGTAAACATGCAAAGTTTGAAGAAATTTGTTTCAGTAAAAAGCCTTCAAAAATAGGCTTCTAAATATTTTAAAAGTATTTTTTTTTATTTTACTTGTTTATAAACAGATACTCATTTTTATACCTTCACTTAAAATAAGAAAAATCAGTATTATAATTGGGAAATTAGTTTTAAGAATATCTTGTATTATATTTTACTAGTACCGGATCACCCATTAGGCAAAGTAGGCAGAAAAACAAGCATTTAAAAATTCAAATGATTCGTGATCAAAATTCAACTGTCAAAATGTTACTTGTGTTTGTTTATAGTTGACTCAAATTTACTCAACTCGAGAATCGTAACTTACTACCAAAAAATAGTGCGGTAGCATCTCTAAATAGTGCCGCGCCACGCCGCCGATCAAAAACACCCGGTGCAAAGCTACCGATGAAAATCCCATGACGTCGGTGTCTGATTATGACTGTTGTGTACCACAACATTTCAGCTCAAAAAGAAACAAAAAACATCATATAACTACACTTATTTTATAATGTAAAAAAGGAAAGTCTTTAATTTCCATGTAAAAATTATTTCTTGATAGAAAAAAACTATATATTATAATGACATAACAACATTTACGTTACTAGCGGCTGCGCGACTGACAACTAAATAAAAAATAAACTAAACTACTTACAGATACGTCAAAAGTACTTGACGGTTAAATTCGCCAACTGCAATATTGGTCTGGTACTCTCGTCGGGCCCCTAAATTTTGACTGCCAACTCAACTGTGCGTTATCCGGCATTGATTTATTGTATAATTTTAAAGTTAAAAATTGAGAACATCATTATTTGGAGACGCAAAATTGTAAGAAATTAAGAAAATTGTATGATGTTAAGTTCAGCTTGAAACAAAAATAAGACCCAATATTGAGCCAATTTTAATATAAAATTCATGAAGGGTTAAATTTTTACAAAATTGTAAAGATATTTTTATACCAAAAATATTTAATTAATAAGAAATAAGTTGGAAAACGAAAACGGAAATCGTGACGAATCTTTATTTTATACAAATTGATCGTAATTAGTATCGCTAATCACTTATATTTTGATTTAATTGACGACTCTGAGTAGAAAGTGGTAAGTATAAGCCAAAAATTCTAAATAACTAGACACCTGTCAAAGACTACAAGAAATAGATAAAGTTACTGCCAATTTTTTAAAGATTTTAGACACTCAATTCATTTTAGTAACTCATAAAAATATTTAGAAAATCATCTAATTAATGATTCTAAAATACCAAAGTTTTTTTTCAATCTGGCATTGAAGGAAACTAATTTTTTTAAGGTATGAGGGAATGATATATTTATCGTTTTAAGTGAGATAATTTGATATTTGAAATAATTTAATAAATTAAATTTGAAAATACATTGATTTGATCAGTCAGTTGATCTCACTTAAACAGATATAAACAGATATATAAATATAAATTTACGAAAGATATTTCTTTATTTTTATTATTATTATTAAAAATTTGTAAAGCAATATGTACAAAAATTTAATTCTAATAGATTAAAAGTATGAAAACAAAAAAATACAAATAAGAAAATTTAAATAAATACAGTTAAATAAAAGGATAATGAAAATGAACTAGTAAATCAAAAGAAATTTTAATCCATAGATATGCGGACAGAACTCTATTTGGCCAAAAGAATTTTTTTGTAATCTTTTGTAGAAAGAAAATTACTATTACCTTTATTAATCAATTTATTATGTGATTAGTAACTATTAAAATTTTTTGTAGAATGGAAAATTTCATACAAAAAAAATTACAACTCCATTTTGCAATTAAATAGTTACTAATAACATATTAAATTTATTATAAATCATGGAAGGAAAAAACCAAAACATTTCTATTTAAAATATTTTAAAAATTAGTTGATTTACTAGTTTGATCAATTTTTCACATTATCATTTATTGTCATCAGAAGAGAGTAAATGTGCAAAGTTTGAAGAAAGTCGATAGAGTAAAATGCCTTCCAAAATATTTTTCTATATTCCATGGATACATACATATAAACCCCGATTCAATTTTTTTGCAATTGATAAATTATCTAATTGCATCACGCTATATATGGAATGTTATATGTCATTCAATAGCTAATTTAAATTTCTATTAGACGTTATATTCACCCTTTTCTTTACTTACATATTTTTCTTTGAAATATCTTTATTATAAAATTGGGACATTAAAAACGGTTCATTATTTTTGCACTATACTTCAAGGCACT
>MQRK01236356.1:23228-34458 GCA_001938485.1 Girardia tigrina
TGGTTAATTACTTATTCTTTTTTCTTACTTAAATATTATACAATGAATGAATATACTTTCCTTGGACACACAGTTATCAGAAGCCATTCTTGATATATAATTATAAGCTTACTTTAATGCGTATTTATAAACAAAAGTCCATTACTCCCTAGACTATGTTAAATATAAACATTAAATACTTCAAAAAGCTCCCATCATTTTAAAATTTAATTTATAACCATTGTGAGGGATAATTTGGAATGTTGTAAGTTTGTTGTTTGTATGCTGTTTAGATTTGTGACTCTCCTACTCAGATGGGATTGATATGTTTATTGATTGATTATTTGAATCTAATGAAATTAATTTAATGATATTAATTTTAAGTACTAATTAATTAAAGTTTGATAATTATGAATTTAAATAATATTTTCAGTAAACGATTTTAACTTATTAAATTTAATATATTTTAAAAATTAATTTTTATTTAAAAAAATTACGTAATGTCTTTTTATCCAATAAAATTATGAGAAATTAAAATTTAATATTAAAATTTCCCATTCATTGTTTTTTATATTTGAATACATTAACAAAAACTATATCACTCAAGGAAAGATGATCTCTGAAAATTGTTGTGAAGAATCTGTTTGTGTTGTCAATAAATGTTTGCATTCAAATTGTGATGTTGTTAATAACCATTATCACAATGCGGTCAATGATATTTGAAGATATAATCGAAGACATTTAATACTTAGGAAAGTGATGGTTTTCGATCAAGGTTTTCTTTCAATATTCACCGTAGGAAATATTATTCCTAAAAGGAAGTATATTTTTAAATGGTGTTGTTTCGTTTTATATAAAAATTACAAAATCTTTTTTTAATGTATTTATTTAATTGAATGAAATAAAGGAAATAAGAAAGTCAGAAAATCAATTGGAATATTTCCCTTTAATATTTGAGAAAACATTTCGGAAATCAGAAAATTAGGGATATTGATTTCCCAATCACTTGAAGCAGTTTAGTGCCAGCACTCACAGCGGGGCACTTGATAGCGATCCCCGTTGATCGGATTAGTTGGTGTTTCGGAAACCTTATTTCATTTATTTATTGAGGAAATGTAGGCGAACAACAAATCCTCATTGGAAATACTTTACCTATTGATAAAAATAGAAATATTATGAATGCACTTTTATTGGAAAATAATTATACCATTTCGATATTAATTTGGGACATGTTTAGGACAAAAAAAAGTTAATTTAAGAAATATCCATATTATTTTAAATTAAAATAAATATTAGACATAATTAATCTAATTAAATCATGTTTTAAAATGTGATCATTTTAAACACTGATCTTACATCAGCATCGGCAATGGTAAATTTAAACAATTTAATTATAATAAAAAGATCATAATATTATAAAATCAAATTCTAATTAATCAAAATAATATTAATTAATAATGACATTTTGAAAATATTTGATTGAAGTATTGAGACCGCTTTGCTTTGCTCATTTAGAATGGTAATTAATGAGTTGTAATGTCTTATCAGTGGTGATTCACATTACTACCGCTCGAATTTTAATTCTATTTGTACCACGCAACCATTGGTCAAGAACCTTGACTTCAATGGGAGCAACAATGTTAGCATCAATATTTTGAGAAACTATGATGAAAACCGGTGCTGTATAAGAGATGTGCAGATGATTTCTTTTAGGTATTGAAAAATCAATTTCTCATAGAGCCATTATAAAATTTTATAAATTGTCTTCTTCCGAAATTTTATTTAGTACATAACTGGAAGTAAATGATAAAATTCTTTTTTGGCATAAATTTGGGATATAAAACTGAATTATTTAGAAAAGCAAAAGAAACAACAGATAAAACACCAAATAATTTGTCTAAAGAGAAATATAGCGAGAATATGTTGACAGTTATGGTTTATCGAGATAGGAATCGGTCTTCTAATTTTGAAATCAAAGATGGAGATTTGAAAGCTTTTAGAGAAGGCTAGATGAATAATCCGTACACAAACAAACAAATAGACCACAACATTAGGATAACATTGAAAATACTATGTACATAGACACGGGCTAAGAAAGGTTTTTTAAGATGGACAGCACAAACTGGTTAATTAATGTATACATTAATAATGTTAAATTATCTTTTATAAGACTAATATTAAAAATAACAAAACTAATGTGGGTAAAATGTTAATTTTTCTTTACTACAAACATTAGTTGTTCATTATTTAATCAAAGTACCTAGAAAAAATACTGTTTGTGTTATATTCGAGGTTTCCACTCGCGACCATATTCACATTTGACCTCAAATTAAAAGTTGAAATAATTCCAAAATTATATTTAAAGAATTTCCCTTGTACAAATTTCATCTAATACTTTGTTTTATATTTTAAAATTCGATTTTGAATTTTCCAAAAATATTAATTTTACATTTTCATTTTACAATTTTTAATAATAATATTCAAAAATTTATTTGAACTCAAAATCCTAACAGTTTATTTATATATAGAATATAAAATTAAGGGAACAATTTATATTTTTTTTAATTTGTAATTTCCGCAATAAAAATTGAAGACAATCGATAATACTTGTTTTGAGAACAGATGAAAATGTAAAGAGCGTTCCCAAATACTCTTGTTGTTCCTTAAAACATATTAAGCATTTATGGATAGGTCTATTACAAAAGTAAAAAAAAACTTTCTGACATATTATACATCTCTTAAGAAATTTAAACCTAATATTTATTGTTTATTTTGCTTCGTTTTGGACACTTTTTTGAGAAAAGAGTTTAAAACAATATAGATGTAATGCTTTTTTAGGACCGTTTTTTAAGGACTCGGTATAGTTTTAAGCTTGTGAGACATTTTTCATGCAAGATAATGGGAATATAGTTTGTACGTGCAGAACATTTACTGTTTCCTAATGCCAAGTTTCCATCCATAAAATCAATGAACCCTTTATCCAAGTATAAAATGACTTGATCCCAAATGTTTGGGCGATGATTCTCCTATTTGTCGTAGTTTGTAAATTGAAAAGGGATTCGTATTCCTACCGGAAATCGGAATTCGGTATTTAAAATGAAACAATAAAAGTGAAATTATATAAGAATTCACAAACATAAAATTTGGAACTTATTAAGAATTTTACTCACTTTCATTATGTTATTTTTTCATAACAATATTAATTAAAATTTGGAAACATTTTCTAGAAATTTCTGCCTTTATAAATAATTAAAATTTCCTCTCTGTCCAATAAGTGACACGTAATGTTGAGAAACACTTTCGCTCGCAAGAAACTTGGTTCAATGTGTACCTAAAAGGAGTTCTATGTACATCTATCTGCGTGTGTGGGGATTTTCAATTAAAATACAAGAAAGAATCTACTTAATCCTTGAGGAAAATAAGAGATGCCCATCTCTGGCAGAAGAAGAGCCTCACCTTCTTTTGAGATCGCTTTCACTTACCCGACGTTTGATTTATAAAATGAATAAAACATAAATTTAGACGAATATTAAATGATAAAAACGTCAAAATTTATTACTTAATTAGAGAAGAGTAGTCCTATATACAGAACCACGAGACTGGTGTTAAGGGAACTTTTCTGTTGACCGACAACTATAATACTTAACGAGTGTAAAAAGCTCATTTTCTAATTCCTTTCAGGGAGATTGTGAAACTAATATCAGAAAAGATTAAAGGATCAGACTCATACATCTATACAGCTGTTATTCCTAAAGGAATATTTTGATTCCAGTCATTCAATGACTCTATAGACTGAGTTTTTATTTTTGATGAAATATTTTCCCGAATATTTATTAAGAAAACATTATCGATTCCCGAATGACCGAAGAAGAAAACAAAATAGTAATGCAGTTTTGGTTGTTTTATCATTACTGATAAAAACAATAAATTGATATTAATTTCTGTAAAATAAGGTTTAATTTAGGAAGGAAAATAATATTTCAAAAACTTTGTACTTAGGATGTTTTTATTTTTGACGACTCCACAGTCTCCGAAAACAAAAACGCAACACTGATTAACCTTAAGCTGAAGGAAATGTGGACCCACCCGGTGACGAAGAGGAGGGAGCTACTGGATTACTTTCTTGTGCGTTCAGAAAATATGAACAAGATCAAAGATGTACAATCTAAGCATCTTTATGGCTGTGGATCCGATCACGATTGCGTAGTCTTATATCTAAAAACAAAAAGATATAATTCAGCTAGTACGAAATGTAAGCCGAAAAAAGAATTGCATAAAAGCATTCAGAGAGATCTTGTAACTCGTAACCGCGAATATTTGTCGTCCAACCTTTATCGAACCATTGAGGAAGCAGGAACAGGATGGGAAAACACAGTGAAAGTTATTACAACACTACTGGGAAAGTACCAGAAGGTCAAAAGGACACCTCTAAAGGGAAACTGGTTATAAAGTCACAAAACGTAACTAAGTCATCTCCTAAACGAAAGGAGTCACCACAGAAAGAAATGGATATTGCACCCTTCCGTAGAAAATCAGCAGTACTGGAGAGCCGCACGAAACAAGGTAACCTATTCTATTTGTAAATGGAAGCGAGAAAGATTGATCAATCTCAGTAATGAGATTGAACAAAGTTTAAATGTTGAAAGCTTCAAGAAGAAAGGTGTGACTTATCTAGAATTGCGTATGCTGGGGAATCCAAAAACGAAAATGCATACGATTTTTACGCTTGTGCTATCAGTCTCTAAAAGTCAGATGGTAAGTCATTATCAGAAGCTCTTCGAAGTGCGCCCACTTATTGATTGGGCAGATGTAACTCGATTCCCTAAGGAAAGTTGTATCGGTATAGATCCACCGAACACAGAAGAGATACAGCTTGTCATATCACAAATGAGTAATGGGAAGGCACCCGGCACAAATGGGGTGATTGTGGAGGTTTTAAAATGGGCGGACAACCTCTCATTGACAAACTGAAGCTGGATTTTGAGATTATTTGGAAGTGGGATGATCATCAGTTCCCAAAGGCTTTGAGGAGTGCAAAAGTGGTAACACTTTTTCAGAAGCACATTTTCAGAATTCGGGTTGACTATTATTGCATCCAAGACGAAAGTCATGTGCCTAACTGATGATTCGGGGACTGGAATATCGCAAGTGATGTAGGTTGACAAAGTCATAGAATGGGTGAGCGAGTTCTGTTACCTCGGCAATATATTGACCACATGTGGTAGCTGCAGTCGGGATATCGATCAGCGGTTGCATTATGGAATGAGTAAGTTACGCGAATTGCAGCCTGCGTTTCAAAGTAACCGAGTTCCTATAGCACTGAAAAGAAGACTAATGGAGTCAAGCATTTTTCCTGCAGTGTATTATGGGAGTGAGTGCTGGGAAACACCTGGAAAAAAAGTAACCAGGCTACAAACTTTTCATAATACCTGCACACGCACTGCTCTTGGTAAATCTAAACGTGACAGAATAAGTAATACGCATATGTCAATTGGTTTGCCCGAGGCGCGTGTGGTACTGGTGAAACGGTATATTATATTCTATGAGTGCAATAGACCAAAAGGCGTACGTGAGGTAAAAAGAATATTAAACTCTGAAATTGCCTCCGGAAATAGATAAGTCAGCGACCGTCAAGAGCAGTTGATGAAAGAGCGTATCGCCCACGATATGCTCTGGTTATTCGGCGGTCAAAAAGATCTGGTCGAATACCAGGAGTGCTTGCATGAGAGAGCGATTCTCGACTCTGACGAGAAATTCAAACACCTAATCAAAGAAACTGTATCTGAAAAACTGATAGAAGTGATTGAACAAAGAAAAGAGTAGCCGAAAATGCTCCAGTCGCGTATCAAAAGAGTGCAATGCAAGTATCCTTCTTGTTTCAAAGCTTTTGCAGAACAGAAGGAACTAAAAATACACATTAAAACCGTGCATACGATCACGTCGCCACAGTGTCAGATTCGTGACAAACATTTCCGATGTCCCATGGAAAATTGTCACAAGACATATAAAACGGATGGATGGTTAAAGAGACATTTATTGATCGATCACTGAACCCAGGGCAGTACCAGTGGTACTAGTGCTTCACAAAATAACGCAGATGGAAGATGTACAAAATCTTTGAACCCGATCGCTATACATGATGTGTCAGTGCCCCTCGATGGTACCGTGGGGACGGAAACATGTGATTCTCGAATTTTGGTTAAGTAATACAAATGATATGCGGATATGAAATGGGGATATTTCAGTGTCCCTTTACTCATTGTACGAAACTTGTTTACACATCCAAAGCTCTACAGAATCACGGTATGAGGGATCATGACTGGTCCTTTCTGACTGGGAAATCGAAGCGTGCCCGTGCACTGAAAGATAGCATTCTTGCATCTAAAGCCGTGCAAGAAAGTCAGTATTGTCTATTTTTGGTTTCTACCCGATAGAGAGTCTATGACTCACTATCCTGTACGCCAATGCTGGTACCGTAGTCTCTACAATACTCATTTATCCGTTCAGTCGGGGGAGGCTTATAACATCCGTGAAGCAACTGTGGAGTCCATGAAATGTAGAGGATCTATACAAGATTATGTTTCAACGATATAACATTTTGCTAAGTGTCAGAAAATAAATTAATAATATAAAAAAATATATTTTAATACAAGAGACTATGTATAAAAAATTTTAAATTATTATAAATGAAATATATAATATATAATATTGTAACAAATTAAGTTTTTATAGTTATATTATTTTATTTATCGTGAAATTTTCTTTGTTTTGATTAAAATGGATTTGAATTTATTGAAACATTAAAAATGAAAGGTTATTTATGAGCACGTTGATTCTTCCCTGTTTACTTTATCGATTGTTCGGAAACATGATCGATTTCCTAAGGCATCATTAAGTTACGATCATTCAAAGAGCGTATATATTTATTTGGATGAATTTTTTACTTTTGGTATACTTAAAGACAAAACAAGATCAGCAATAAATGGAATGCATATCATTACCACTATGCATCATTCCTCCTTTCATTCCTTCAATTCTTGATCGTTGTCATCAATGACTCATAAAGAACTGTCTTTTTATGTTCTTTATTCTGGATGAAATTATTTCTGGTATCTTGTATATACAATGTTTTTACAACAAGTAAATCAAAAAAATTAAATTTTTTACATCCCTTCTTTATGCAGAGAGAACTCTACTTTACCAACAAAGTTTTTATTAACCCTACAATGCGCCGTGATTCATATTTGAATCAACCATATTTTACCTCAATATCTTTTAATCACGTGATATTCTTTTTTACATACTTTGAACCAAAAACATTGTCTATGGAATGANNNNTGCCCATAAAGTCATAGATGCAATATATTTTGTCAACAAAAATGACAGTTCAGTTTGTAATACTGGCCGCGTGTGTTGCATATATTTTTCTAATTAAAAAAATCGCGCATTGTAGGGTTAAAATAATAATTAAAAAACAATAAAAAATTAATATAAACTACTTATAATTTATAAGTAAATCTTTTTCAATTAATATTGTTCCTGAACTCCGAATTTTCCGTTTTTTTCTCATTTTGTGACCTTAAAAAGTTTTTTCTGTCAACATTTCACATAATCATTTATTGCCATCGAGAATGAGTAAATGTACAAAGTTTGAAGAAAATTGATTTAGTAAAAGGCCTTCAAAAATAGGTTTCTAAATTCCATGGATACATATACAGGGGTGGCCATAAGTCGCTTTACCCAGTAAACTGGTGCGTAGTATATGCAACTGCAAACTTGCACTAACTGCAGATGTTGATGGCGACTTATAGTAAAGCGACTTATGACCACCCCTGTATATATATACCTATGTATACATAGAAAGTAAGGTAATAAAAAGAATGGAAAAACTCAAAGATTGTGTATATTTTCTATTTGGCTCAAATATTTCTACGAAATCATCCATGACTGTTTATAAAGGTAAATCGGATTATGATTTTAATTCCTTGAAGATATTTAGTTACAATATATGAAGAGTGAACAGTTTATCAACAAACACTTGAAGAAAAAAAATATGAAAAAAACCTTTTCCTGAGAAAGAATAATTTCCAAAAATATAAGGTATTTTAGCTATATTATTAATTATAAAATTCTAATTAAAAGCATCTTACATTCCGATAATTCTTTTTGATTTAGGATACTTGAAAGCGTCCGTCAGGTCCGCGTCGGTGGTGGAAACAGCTTTTTTGTGCTAAATTAAAAATTATTTTTATTTTTAAAAAAATGATAAATAAAATCTAAACTACAAATCTCGATAAATCAAAAATTATAATAATAAAATTTTATTGTTTACAAATTAAATTTTTTAGTTGTTTTTCTGTTGCAATATTTCCAAATTTATTTTTTTCTAATTTAAGAAAGATTGTTATTTTTGTAAAAGTCATTCAAAAAGTGGTCTTAAAAATTAAAATTACAAAATGTTTCTCCTCAATTTTTTAGAAAATGTTTTAGAAAACATGAATTTTTTTGAGCAACACTTCAGTTGAAAAATCTTCAAAAATGTTTAAGAAACATATTTGAAGTACAAACTTCTGATATGAAAAACATTTTTTATTACAAAATATAATTTATTTTGATTTTAAATTGAAAATTAACATTCTTGTTTTCTATTAAAATTTTTATGATTATTAATCTTACTAGAAATAATTCTTAAATATACAGGGGTGGCCATAAGTTGCTTTACCCAGTATATTATTATTATTGTGTTTATTGTGTGTTTATTTTTGTGTTTATTATTATTAAAACTGGGTTAGTGACTTATGGCCACCCTTGTATAACATATTACATTTATCAAAAATGTTTACTTTTTATCATTTCATTCCTTTTTTAGTTTTTTTTGATTTTTTTATTTTGCAAAATATTATTTTTTTAATTGACTTATTATTATCGACATATAATATTATTTTTAGAAATCGCATTTATTTTGGAACAAAATATATTTGAAAAGAAATGTGGAAAATGTAACCTATCATACCATACATTGAATTTTCTTTTCTTTTTACTAAATAGACTATTAATAATTTCGTATTTACTTAAATATTATTTTGATTTTGATTTGAAAATAAATACATAAATTTTCTTGTAAAAAATGCACTTAAATTTGAAACATTCAATATTTAATTTTAAAAACTTAATAAAAAATGTTCTTGGATATAAATTTATAATGATGTCCTACAACTAGAATCAAATGGCTGTAATTAATCAAATATTAATGAATTTGTAAACAAATTCATTGGGATACGGTCATGTTATGTATTCTTCTTGCGGGGAATATATGATACATCTCATGTTTATTGGCCCACATTACGGGAAATATGATTGTTTCCCTTATTATTATACAATAAAATATGCATTTTATATTGATATTATTTTATTGCTTCGGATATTTGAATTAAAATTCCTATTTATATTTCTTTTTCGGTATTAATATTTGAATGTCTCTTCTCCTGAAAAGACAGTCTTTTCAAAATCGTTTATATTTTTTCAAAGTCTATAAATACTTAAAATCGTTTCATTTTTGTTTATAAATGACACAGAAATATTATGAAAAAAATAAATTAAAGAAATTATAAAATAAAAAAATAATAACAATTATTAAAAATGAATAATTCAAAATATTTTAATAATTAACAAAGAAGTCTTTCTGTGGGTTAGTAATTTGGTCAATGGGCGAGTATTGATGTGAATAAATATCGGATGCCTCGCTCTGATTGGTTAGCCAATTTGATAATTAATTTATATTATAAATATTTTCCATTTGCTTTCAAAAACTATGACTGTAGCCCGTGTTCAGTCACAGTTCACGGTGTCCCGGACTATTTAATCGTGTGGAGCTCGATCCGCTCCATGTAGTCGATGCCCTGGTTGACGATCAGAGTTACGATCATGACATGTGTGACGACGGAGGTGTCGACGTAACGAGTGAACGCTGGAACATAGACTATGCGTCCCTCTGTCCCTCTGAATATCCGACGGTGGTAACAGTGTGAGCCAACGCATTCATTTCGGCATAAAATTCATTCAGAGTTATTATTATTCTCATTGCAATTCTTAAGACTCAACACGAAAATGACAAGACGACGTGGAGTTAAATTTTTTATTTCAAATCAAACAGTACGATTATTCAAACAACTGCATTAAATTTACAAATTAATTATTTAGAGTTAATTTTTTTTTTAATTTTCGTTGATTGACCGGAGTACCACAATGATTTTACACAGAAAAATATTTATCGAGAAAGATGAGGTATAGTGAAATTGTTTAGATGAATTGTTGTAATGACAATTATATTTGTAATTATAATAAATGTTCAAAAAATCATATTGATTTTCTTAATAGTTTCGATGAACTATTAAAAATAAAAATTAATTGTCTTTTTGAAGAATATTTTAAATATTAGGGTGAACCAAAAGTCTTTTCGTATTTTTTATAAAAAATTTAAACATGATTTTACAACAAATAAAAAATATTTAAGGTTCAAAGGAAAGGCCATTTGAATCTATAGCTTGAACCATCTATGGGCAAGTTTTGCGATCCCGCTGCGGTACTAATCCTTGTTCTTAGAAGCGAAGAACTGTTGACACCAGTTTTCGACCTCGGCCAGATTATGAAGCTGCGACCACGAAGAAAGTGTGCCATAGAGCGGAAAAGGTGATAGTCGGATGGCGCAAGATCCGGGCTATACGCTGGGTGTGGAAGAAGTTCAAAGGCGTCGAGATTTTTGATTCTGTCCTTTGTTTGTTTGGTGGTGTGTGGTTTTGGATTGTCCTGTTGTAGAATAACTCGCTTTCGATTGATCAAAGCGGAATATTTCTCGCCAAGTGCCGCATACATTCGATCAAGTTGGGCGCAATAAAGGTCAGCGTCGATGGTACGACCATTTGGAACCAGCTCGAAGTGAATGACGCCTTCGAAATTCCACAAAACAAACAAAAGTGCTTTCCTTGAGAAATGATCTCGTTTCGCTACCGGTTTCGCCATTTGTCCGGGGTCCAACCATTGATTTTGTTGGTCTGGATTACTGAAGTAAACCCACTTTTCATCGCAAGCTACAATTCGACTGATTTTCAAGCAATTTTCGACAAGTTTCGAAACGCTTTTCGTCTTGAATTTGTGTCAATTCATGAGGCACTTCTCGACATCGTCTATTGACCTTGCCAAGAGTGTGAAGGTTTCGTACAATGGATATTTGAGGAATATCGAGTTTGGCCGA
>MQRK01236358.1:434-16402 GCA_001938485.1 Girardia tigrina
AGCTTCCAGCACCAACGAAGTGGCGAGCGATGATGCTGAAGCAAAATGAATGCCGATCCCAATCAGATTAAGTCCCGAAAGGGCAACTCAAAAATAACTTTTGTTTTGTAATAAATTTTTGTACCCACGATACGTCCATGGCACCTAACTGAAAATCAATGATTAAAGGGTATTCAATTGTAGAAAAGCAGGCCATTGTCATAAAAGACAGGAATTGACCACAAGACACGAGTGCCCGATATTGCTTTAAGGACAATGTGAGACATCGTGTTGAAGAAAACCGAAATAAGTTAAAATAACTTTTAAACATTCTTGTACCTTATTATAAATATATAATACAAAACCTTTATTTGTTGCTTGTCAATTGACGATTAATACTTTAAATAAGTGCGAGTTAAATCTAATATTACGTTATATTCAAATTATCAAATAATCTTTAACGCATTATATATATATATATATAGTTTAAGAATTATAAAAATAATTTTAACAAATATTACTTTTTGTGTTATTTGAATGAGTAAAATTTTAACTATTTTGAAATCCATGTGTAGTGCTAATTCATGACCGGCGATCGTGGACTTGGCGAAAACGTCTAGCGAGGAACGCGCGACAGAGTTTATGGTCTTGCTCCATAATTATAAAAAAGCCAAGAATTAATGAAGAATATAATTTAAATTTTTCAGTGGGGATTTTCTAAAATTTGCCAAATATTAATTATTTTGGATAGTTTATATTAGAAACTTACATAATAATTTTCTAAAATTTTTGTACGGGAGGAGTAAATCTACTTGATGAATTTATCAGTTATTATAGAATTTTTATCCATTACAAGAAGTTGACCCTGAGAGTATTTTTCCATTTCATAGATTTTGCAGTATGTGTCAGCTGTCTGGAGTATAGAAGAGATTGTGAAAACCTTAATGTTTTGAAGAAATAAATAATGGATTTATAGGCATTTCATACTAAGTTAGCTTATTCTATTTTACGTGGAAAATCATCTGGGGATAAGAAAAGAGGTCGACGATATTCACAAGAGAATATTTCTGATACCATGCCTCGAAAACAAACAAGATGCTCGAATGAGGTCAAACCATTTACTGATATATGATTTGATGATGTGAATCACATTCCACATCATGGTTAGAAAGCATAGCCAACAAGGTCCAAGGAAACTGCTTGTAGGGGAAGAACATTTTTTATTGTGATAAAAAGCGGGTTTTTTAATACTTTGATTTTTTTATATGGTATTTTCTATTGGCTTCTAATAATTTTTTATAGCATTTTTTTGTAAACAAATTTCTATTTTTAAAACAATTTATTCAAATTATTTTTCAAAATTATTATCAAAAATTTTTTCGATTAATAAATTTTTTATGGTAAAATTTGTTTTACTAAATAATTAAGTTTTTCATTTTTAAAGATGAACAATTTAAATTGACGCATCAAGGTAACATTTGAGAAGTTCTGGGATCCCGTCAATGTCAAAAACATAATTACCTCAATCAATACGAAACATTCGACAAAATTTTAAAACTGAATCAAGATTATCGATAATGGCACCACCTCTTGTATGTCTACGAAAAATTCACTAAAAATGCGTCGCGAGAGAATCAGTTGACGTACAAGCAGGTTGTGACATGTCAGTTGGCCACCCGAACTTCTTTACCCAACGACTTTCAAAACACTCCTTTTTACATGTTTTGTTATCATGTTTTAGTTTAACTTTTTTTCTATTCATATTGATTAATATTTGTATTCTTGATTTATATCTAGTTTCTTTATTCATATATTTGTATAAGACGTGTTAATTTTTTGACAATAAAATATTATACTTGCTTAACTTTTAGTTGGCGAGATTGGAGGATGAGTGTTTTATTGATATATTATTTATATTGAGTGTTTGCTTTAGTTCGTAAACGAGAATTTGATCAAAATCCTCAGACTCATCACAATCAAGATCAACCTTAACAAGTCTGAACCAACAAACCTCAAAATGAGAGCGGTTAGATATGCTGACCTAATCTCTGAAATAATGAACGAGGCATCGAAATCACTTTCAATCAACCTACCGATTGACCTCCTACATTCCGAAATCCACGCGTTCAAATTTCATGGCAATGGTCTCACTCTCAAACAATATGAAACCAAAAGACTCAACAAGACCATCTCCATTCCTACACCCTCTACCGATCTTAATTACTTGAACGCTATCCAAATCTTCGAAGATCTCGCTCAAAAATTCCCTGATCTTCAAACACTCAGCGCTGACGTACAACGAATCCTTCACTCTTACAATGTACCTCAAAATTCCAATCTTGAAGCGAATCTTCAAACAACCACTGAACCTATAACTTCTTTGACTCCCAATACAGTCATTGAAAATCCACAAACAACCAAAAATCAAAATACTAATACAGTAGAAGAACAATTCGAGAACATCCACCCTTCTACACCTCAACTTCCCATCTCTCTACCAACACCATCATCTGCCAAAAAGATAAAACTCATTGACAATGATGCATCTTCCATATATTCCACATGCGAAGAATCCCTTACCTCTTCAGATACAAAACCACGGAAAAGGAAGAAAATCAAAAAGAGAAAGAAACAAGAAGGAAACTCACAAGTCTCCAATACTTTCCTATCTACAACCCAGGAACCTTTCTCAGATAACATCAAAGCCGATAAAATGTATATCAATCACCTCCGTCAATACATGAAAGACTATCCTGATGATACTTTTGGAAACCAACGAATCATGGACGAAATTAAAGATCTCACAACCGGAATTAGAAATGCAACCAAAACATCCAAACAAGAAGGAAACTCAGAAATTTCCAATACTACTCCTACAACATCAACCGGAAAACACCTCTTTCCACACGATCCACTCCTCAACAAATGCTATATCTCTTACCTCCATAATTATTGGTATCAACTATCAGAAAATGATGAACTCAATAATATAATTGAAACTGAGATCAGACAAGTGTTGGATGGAACACTTCCTGTGAACTTTCAATTATACAACGAGTTCCGAACCGAACACCTATCCGAAGGATACCCCCTTTGTCAGTGCAACTCAACTAATACCGATATAATCGAAAACTTGCAAAATACCACAATGCATACGACTGACATCGAGGATCCCAAACCAACACAAAGTGAATCAATCACAAACCGAAAAACCAAAAAGAGAAAGAAAAAGAAGGCACTACTTAACAACACGTAGTCAAAATTTTCCTAGTTATCTCTTGCAAGAAGAAATAACTCTTCGTCTTTGCGAGGCGAAGGCAGAGGCGTAAGCCATTAGCCGGTCATCCAAATATCTTCGGATTTTTGAAAAATAAGTTCTTTTTATTGAAAAAAGGATATAAAATTTTACAAATTCAATACTCGCTCGTAATGCAGTGAAGGAAGAGGCAATTATCGTATAATGATCACTACGGGTTTCGAGACCAAAGTTTCTTTTCACGTTTTGAATTGAGACTTCTTATAATTATTATTATTTTACTATAATGATTTTATTAGAATTTTTTTTTATTTTTTAATACATTTTCAAAATATTTAATAAATTATTTTCAATTAATTCTAAAAAATAAGAGCAATAACTTTGTCTCTATGAACGACATCGAGTTCATCTCATAACATATCATGGTGATCGTCAGGTCGTTCACTCATTGACAGCATTATCCGTCAGACAATTTCCAGTGAAGTGAAGAAATCACGATTCTTCACTCTGATTGCAGATGAAACGATGGACTGTGCAACTCAATCACAATTTAGTATGTGCCTTCGTTATGTTGATATGGATGACTTGCACATTCGGGAAAGATTTCTATGCTTTTCTGAAGACATCAAGACTTAGTGGATTGACTCACATGACAATGAATCGTGACATAACCATTGCTCTTCAGCAGGATGGTGTGGATAAAATTGTTGATGAATTGGCCAAATCCAAAAGAAAGCTGAACTTCTGCTTGTGAAGTTTTCTAGCATTAGTTGTTTTGTAATTAAATAACTTGATGATTTCATGAATACCATCGTTATTCCGTTTGTGGTTCCAATTTCAGATATGCTAACAGAAATTACCCGAAATGCTGGTATTTAAATATTTATAATGACGATTTTGCAAAGCTAAACTTATAGGGCCCCTCTCATACAGAAATCCTGGGTTCGCCACTGTTGTGCAATACGTAAAGTTAAGAAGTGCACCATCTGCGAGGAAGTTCCGATCAATGTACACCACACTCCATGCGACTGCAAACTCTGTTTTGAATGTGTCCAAGATTATTTGATTGATGGCCCAAAGAAGAGGAAATTGTGTCCCTGAGAAACGACTTATGTAAAGAGTTCATGCTCTTGATGGATAGTACTGTGATTGTCGAGCTGGTGATCAATAGGTCGTGTTAGAGATGTCAGTCAAGTGCTGTGTCTGGGACTGATACTCGCACACAGGTATACTTAAATACATGGAGGAGCACATGAAGAAGTGTCTAATCGACTTTTATATGATGTTTGAGTTTATTTAGATTAATCAAAGAAAACCGATATAATTTATTATCAATTTAATAATTTATTTTACTATTTTTTTCATTATTTAAATAAATAAATGATTTGAATTTTAGATCGAATAATGAGTTCTAATCAAAATTTTATCATGGTTGAAATTTTTACCTGCCCTATGTATATTAACAATATTTCTTGTTAACAATGGGAATCGCAGCTCTTTACTGATGAAAAGAATGAAATCCGTCTATCCACTTCATGAATCGCTTGTGCAAGCACAAGAATTATAGCTTATTACCTCTCTAATAATGAAAAGTGAAAGCTCTGTCACACTACACGTTTAGGAGATGCTTAACGGAATGATGAAAGACTTCCACTCTCAGCTACACTGCATTTAATAATTAAAGTCGCACACCTTATTTCTTGCGATCTATATATAATACAATAATTAAATAAATATTACTCATATTATTTGAAATATGTAGTTACAAGAAATTAAAATACAGGTGTAATAATTTTTTGTTTTTCGAAAGTATAGCACAAAATAAATTTTGCGTGAATTCCATACTTATAACCGCACTTGTGATTACTTTTATTAAAAATGTAAGTTGGCTTTAAATGAGTACGTTATTAATGCTGAAATCACATTTTTATGATATATTCCTTGTCTAAATTATTTGCTCATTTTAGAAATATTCCTTGCGGGAAAACATTAACTAAGACTGAAAAAGCCAAAATACAAATTCTACATAAAAAGGGAAAGCCGAAACTTGAAATCGGTCGACTAATTGGACGTTCAGATCGATTGGTACGAAATTACTTCGTTAGTTCAGCTACTTACTGTCAAAAGAAGCATACTGAACGTCCCAAAAACTCAGCAACCGTATTCAGTGTTAAATTAATCAAGCTGTTTCGAAATCTAACTAGACTCGTTTCGAGGTTAAACGAGAATTAAGTTACAATGTCTCAAAATCTACGAATTGGAGGAACATACAACATGTCCATCACATTGAGAAACAATGATGTCTGTGCCAAGTCTGCTGCCATGCCGTAAAGAAACGAGAATTGATTTTGGTTTGAACAATATGTCTCTGGCTGGCTGCGCGCGATCCTTTGTTAAAATGCCATCTTTCACCAAGCAGGGTTGTCTGCTACCTATTCGAGGATCGCTAAGAGACCGGCTTTCTCACGGCTTCGCTCTTACGAGCCTCACACAACGGATCTAACTTCAGTCACGGCGGGCTATGCGGTCCTTCTTTTAGTCTCTGTTGGAGCCTCGTCCCAATGATCCCACGGTGACTTCCGGGGCTTTATTCAAGCTTGCGCCGAGCAGATCGGCAGTGTATTAATCGCGCGGTAACGACATAGAGGGTCCCTATTTCCGTCATAACAACTTATATGTCGTCTACGAAGAATCCGCTAAAAATGCGTCGCGAAAGAAGCAGTTGACGTTGACAGGTTGTGACATGTTAGTTGACCGCCCGAACGTCTTTAAAAACTCATTTTTACATGTTTTGTTATCTGTTATAATTTTAGTATCAGTTACCTTTTTTCTATTGATATTGATTTATATTTGTATTCTTAATTTATACCTAGTCTCTTCATTCATATTTTTGTATAAGATGTGTTACTTTTGCTGACAATCTCTAATTGTTTTGATTAATTAATATTTATGATTGATTAATTTATATATTTATTTTCTATTAATTGCTTAATTAAAAAAAATTATAACGAAAAATAAAACAATATTTTCCATTGTGATATTATGCCACCATTTTATCATATGTAAATAATTGTATCGTATATAAATAATTTTAACTAGTTATTAATGATAAGACGATAATAATAATTTATTGATTTTTTTATTTGTCATTAGTTTTCGTTTTTCTTTGGAGATTTAAACAGTTTTATTTTTATATACATAACTTTTAAAACAACTTAACGTTTTTTTACATTTTTTTAACATAATAATAAAATAAACATAAAAATAAACAATTTTTAATTAACAATTACAATCAACATTCATAAAAATAAATACATATTAGAATTTGAAAATACATAACTATCTTTTGAACCACACATTTGATTATCGGTTTTTACTAGAAAAAATTATTCTTCTGTATGTCCAAGTCTTATTATGTTATTTGTTGATTTATTTTGAGTGTATATTGAAAAATGTACTCGTTTTAGTTGTTTATTATTGTTTATATGTAGTGATTGTTATGTTGTATTTCTTTTATTTTTTTTGGCTATAGTGTGATGTGTTAGAAGTATTATAAAGATCAGGTATTGGAGTATTTAGGAGTTCTGTTAAAATTTTTATAGTCTTTGTTTCCGAATTGTCCGAAAGAAGGGAGCATCTGGGCCCATAGAGATGCCTTCGGACTCAGCATACACAAAACGCATTCGATTTCTGATTTATAAAATCGATTTTGTTTTCTTTCACACAACACAGTGAGACCGTATCGTTCAAAACCATTAAAAACGACTCTCTCATTTTGATGCCACCGCAAATCGACCAACTGGCTCTCGGTATTCAGTTTTAAATCACAAAATTTCGATTCTCCAATCTCCAGCAGCGATCTCTCGATATGGAACAGACGGACAATCGCCAATCTTTAATTTCCATCGACTCTTGAACACTTTCTTCAATTTTATTTTCATGTTGTTTCTCAAAAATTTTCGTTCTTTCTACAAACTCGTGGTGCGCTTGTCCTGATTCTTCGTGTTCATCGGAAGCACTCGATTCGACGTTTAGCTTAATTTCTTCCTCGAGATTTTTAACGTAAAAGGTCCACAGAGTTTTCTCCTGATTCGGATTTCCATGGTCAGAAGGCAACTTTCCGATGCAAGTCCATTCCAAAGGAATCTTTCTTGCCACTGGCTCATCAGTTTTCCCTCTAATTTCTTTTATCGTTACATGCAGATCTGGATAACTAGCTCTGATGAGCATATCCACAGCTCCCATCTTCTCACAATGAGGAAACTCGATGTCTTTCAAATGATCTCAATGAGGACCTAATTTTCTCCAATCAGAAGCTTTCATATTACCAACAATGGTTGACAACGCAAGCGCATTTATATTTTTCTGAAAATGCTTATCGATACAGCTTAATGTGACTTCAATTTTCTTTATCTTTAAGAGACGCATTGTTCCTCCGATGATCCCGACTGAGAGACTCCGATTCTCTCCATTAAGTTTTAAAATAAGAATTTTAGAATAAATAATAAACTGGGTAAAATTTATAATCTTGTCTCGAAATAATTTTGAAAGAAATTAAAGTTAAGCTTAATATTTTTACAAAATGATTTTGAAAACACAAAGTGTATTATAAATTAAATTTAATAATTTTATTTTAAAAATAAATTTTACAAATAAAAATTATAATTGAAATTTTAAATTAAATTTAAACAAAATTTAATAAAGAGTTTGACGAAATCATTAAATTAACGAGAAAGTTGTTAAAATATGTGTATTATTATCATTAATAAATTTTTGTATTAAAGACGAATTTGGGTTCTGAAATGTCAAACAGCTAGCATGGATAGGATTCCTTACCAAAGATAACGGGACATATTTCACTCCCCATCCTTCAGGCCTTATTTTAACAGTTTTTTTACTGGGCATCCACTTTCTGACAATATCATGAAAATGAAACCTATTTTTCTGAAATGCATCTTTGTCAAACCATACGGGAAATAACTTTGAGTATTGATACTCTCCAATGAATAACTCTGGTTGACCACTGTCTATGTGTACAGTCACAACTTGATCTTTAGAAATCGGACTGTGATTATCATCAGAATAATGAGTTTATGAATCAGTGAACTTGCCGTGCTGCAAAAAGTAAGATTCAAAATGGGGGAGCGAGCGATAAAGAAGGATAAAGTTTATTTATCCGATAAACCAGTTACATCTGGAGGTGGACGAAGATGGAGCTACACATGATGCGGAAAGGAATATATAAGTAACACACAGAAGGTAAATTGTTAATCAACAAACAATGATTAGCAGGAATTTCAGAACAAACTTTCGGAACAGAAGAACTTTTGAACATAATCTCGTTGTTTGTAGTTCAAAGTATCTGATTCTCTTGAGCGTTGCTTCTTCTTTCTGTGGAAAGCAGCAACACGTGGGCGTGGATCAAAATGCGCTGGTGTTTCATCTATTATCATATTATTCTGTAAGATGCGATCTCCAATACGTTCTGCGCTATTCCCCGTCCATTCGATGCAATCATGAGATGCGTTGACGATGAGCAGACCTGAATTGGTTGCAGTGCGAAACAACTCTTTCAGTAGTCATGCTGTGCGGTGACGTGACCGAAACAGAAGAGAGCACACGACGAACTAGTCCTAACTATGTCTACAGCAAATGCGTTAGTCGGAAGCTGTAGCGAACTACATTTTCGTGTGGTGATACCAGTCGATTATTCGCTATATTCTCCCCCCTACTTTTTACAGCTGCCTTGTGAATGGTTCTTTCTATTTATAAAGAATGTCCTCATGAAGTCAAGTCTGTACCTCCCCTTTACATTATGGATTTATGCAATTCATTCATTGCTGTCTCTCAGAGCTGTTCACATGATTCTATTCTACATTTGATCTACCGCCACGGAATATTCTAGGTGGGTGCCCACTTCATCTATTAATCAATGACTGTACACCCATTTAGGTGCAGTTCATCACCTTTAAATGGACCGAAATACAGCGTGCGGTTTTTCTCAAGAAAAGAATCGAGTAATCTACGCTGTATGGACACCAAGGAGATACATCACATACAGATCGGGGAAAACAATATAGTACGGGTAGAGTCGACCCAAGTAATCAAACCGATCAAAGTGACCGAAACGACCGAGACCAACAAACCGAATATAACACATAAAATTTTATTTTGTTTTTGTTTAATTATTACTTATAATCATTTTGAAGATAAAATAAATTTATTTAAAAATTATTTTTCGATTTTTTTAATAATTACATAACCTTTTTTATTTATTACATAATTTAGTTTTTATTGCATAATGGTTAACTAAATCATAAAACATGCAAAATTAAGGAAATTTTTTTTTATATAAATACTTTCAACATTCTGTGTTGGAGAAGTTTATGAAATGTTATTAGAAAGTTGATTGAATATGTTATCGATTTCCAAATGCATCACATACAATTAGTAAATCTAACTTGGCTTCCATTCAAGATTACATATTTTGATGTCTCGTCAATTTTCAAGAAAATATGCTTTAAAAGAGAACATTTCATACAAATTTATGATAATATAAAACAAGTAACTAGTAACTTGTGATGCAATGTTGATCATATAAGATAACGCAAAGCGAATAAGGTTTTGAGAAGAAAATGGTAGGGCTCATCTAACATGAACAAAATCAGATGTTTATATACGTGATGAATTCAATATAAAACCGACCTAGGATAATATTATGTAATAGTAAAATTTAGTTCTTTTGTGTGAATAAATAATTTAACATTGATTTTAATTTCAGTTATTGTTTTATTTTATCAAACACACAAAAATTTTATTGCGAAACTTTGAATTTTCCAAGTGGCTAATCTGTGAAAAATATAGCAAATCCTAAAGACATATAGTCACCTTTAAAATCCAATCAAATAAATATTTTAATTTTGCTTTAATTATTCTTTTATAATTTATATTTGTATATTATTTATTTATTTAGTTTTTGAATTTTAGGTAGAATAATGGATTCTAATAAAGAACACAACCTATTTTTACAACGATTATATAACCGCCATTCAAACTAATAGAATCGTCAAACCCTCATGCATATGACCAAAGCATACGATTTATCAAAGTGGGGTCGACCCAGACCTCCAGCACGGTTCAAATCCGGGTGGAGAGCGTCGACACGTGTTGCTGGCGAATGTAACCTACCACTTTCTGTCCGCGTGTGGATTGTTTTGCATTTGTCCAGATTGGTCGACGAAAAGAGCCTTTATGAGCGCCCTAGTACAAAACAACAGTTCTCTGCGCTTCAATTTATTTTGCGGAACCTCAACGTTCCCTACTACCGGTGTTTGACAAGCTTCCTTCAAATGCAACTAATTAGTCGAAACCAGAAAATACAACTATTATTAAGTATATACGTTTTAATAAGTTTAACGAAATCCTTAAATTAGTCAATATGGATTTAACACTCTATACGGAACAGATATCCGTGATATCGAGATGGCCAGTGGACTTATTTATAAAAATGTGTCTTGAGAAAATCCTTATTCAAAATTTTGAATTTTAGTTATTTAATTCCCACCAAGCCATCATTTGATGATGGGTCATATAAAGACTGAGCAGACAAAATTTTATCAAATTTAAACAATATTTAGAACTTGCTCAACAAATGTTTGTTTTCGAAATACACGTTCTGCCATTTTTCATCAATTGTCTGCCTTGTCTGATCATATTATGTATTCTATGGCATACTTATTGGCTCTAGTGAAAGTGTTTAGTTCTTGTGTCATGTGACATGACAAGGGCAGACATATAGATTGTTTATATTGCTTCATTATTCATATTGATTCATTATTCAATAGTCAATACTATTAAGTATATTATGCAACACACTTTTTAATAAAAGGTATTTGCATTATTTTCAGATATATTTCACTTAGGCAGCGCCAGGAACTAAATTCATCCACAATGACTGCATACAATACACGTTCTTCAAGTTCCATTTGGTTAGCCGGTGCTACAAATGAAACTTTTCAAACTTCTAAACTTCCATCACGTGGTGATATCTTAAAGGATTTGTTCTACTATCACACTGATGAGGCCATGAGCTTTAAGGAAAGCATTGACAAATCTGTTTCATTATTGCTGCCGATATGGGAGATGGCCAGAATTCCGACGAAAGCCCGAAATCACGTGGTTGAACACGTCCGCAAGCTGCACGCTAAATGGCAGTGTCTCAAGAAGAACATCAATCTTAGTTCTGCAAAAAAATTGTCTAATCAAGAGAAACTCTGTGAAAGACTGGATGATCTCTTTGATATTGCTCACCAAGATGCCATGTCAATCATAAAGATTGAAGAGGACCGATTGTTTCTAGTTGCTCAGCGTGAGAAAGGACGCAGAGGAAAAATGGGTGGTGTAGACATAGCACATGCATTGAAGGAAGAACAATGTAAAGAACACAAATTCGGCTAATAAAAATATATTTAAATTAAATATAGATTGGGTACAATAACCATTTAAATTTGGAAATCTCCCCCTTTTATATGAAGGCAATATTATATAATATGCCCCGGGGTCAGTTCATGCAATTGAAATTGACCTTGCAATTGCACATTCCGGTGATGTCATGACATATGAAATCACCGGAATTTGAACTCTAGTTATGTCATAAGCTTTGACATCATTGGAGTTCAATATTACTGAATGTGGTGAGAAATGACATCACCACAAACAATAAAACGGAAAATAGCACATAAAGGTATTCATTGAAAGTAAATATGACAGGTGCAACAACAGTACCAATATTACCAATGTCACTTTTAACTCATGCCATTACTAGCGATGAGAATTCGTCACAGCCATCAGAATCAGATGCTGAACTTGAAGCTGGTCCATCCATTCCAAAAACTCCCAAGACACAGAGTCAGACAGCAAGAGGTACTGTTGATATTGTGACTCCTCAAGTTTCTGCTGCTCTTGATAGAACAAACACTAGTGACAGAAAGGCTGCACATATATTTTCTGCGATGGCATCTACAGGACTACTCAAGTAAGATGTGGAAGAAGTCATTATTAGTGTCAGCGCTATCAGGCGAGCACGCATGAAGCATCATAGGCTTTTCAGCTCGGAAGTCAAGGACACATTTGATCCAGCAGTGCCATTAATTTTACATTGGGATGGTAAGATCATGGATGACTGGTCCAGAACGAGGTAAAGTTGACAGACTTCCTATTCTGGTTTCTGGACAGGACGTGGTATCATTGTTGTCTGCCCCTAAGCTCCAAGATGACACAGCAGCTTCAATGGCACAAGCAATCACACAAACTATTGATGACTGAGGCTTGCCAGACAGGATCAAGGGTCTCTGTTTTGACACTACTTCTTCAAACACTGGCACAAAAAATGGCACTTGCTATCGGGGGGCTGCTAGTGATTCCTTAGTTTGGGTGGACCCTCTAAAGAGCCTAGAGGCTCAATACCATTCGAAAGAGATTGGAGGCCCAAATATAAATTATATATTTTGTTCAATATACATTTTTATATATACATTTTTAAAATCTCTCGTGGGCAAAAGAATCCACTGTTCCCACTCTATCAAAAATCTAAAATAATAGATAAGTTAAGTTACTCAAACATCTTTAATCGATTAGATTGTATTCTTATAAATAATAAATATATTTTGAAATACAACTCTCGTTGTTTTAATTTCTATTTCTTATCACCTAATAACCCAACAAATATATCAATTGTTATTACTGTAAGCATATTTTAAATACGTATTTATTTTATCATATTTTAACTCTACATTTTAATTTTTTAATTTATTTCTTTTAAATTTTCAAATTAAAAAAATTATACACTATTTTTGCGAAACTTAAATTTAAACTAACCCCTCATAACTGTAATGCAATGGAAAGAAATTTCCATTTTTCAAAATTATTTTTCAAATAATTCAGTTCACAAATATTAATAAATTTTATTAATATTAATAGATATAAAAAAAGTAAGTTTGTTTTACTACATTATTAATATCATTATTTTCGAAATGGAACATCTCAAACGAAGAGTTATCATGAGTTTTGAGAGTTATCAAGAGCCCAAAAATTTCAAAGAAATTGTACGTGGAGAATTCGCCCAACATGGAGTAATTCAAGATATTACAAAGTTTAATAAGCCTGGACGATATGGATATTATATCTAGTATGTTGAAGAAAATGCGGTGGAACCTGCGACGTTTGTAAATACAATGACTTTGAATGGCGTTGATATTTATATTGGCAAACCGAACTTACAAGACTATTAAGTTAACATTAATTAATGGTTTTCTTTTTGTAGATTCTTTTTGTGATGTTAATTAACAAGTTCAAATAAAAAAATGTTTTGATTTTCTCAATCGTTTGTTAGTATTTTAAAATATACTTTATACATTTTAATTTGCTAATACTTTGGAGGACTCAATCATCCACTGAATTAAATTAAAGTAAAATTTTTTTTGATCGAAAATGTTTCTATGGTTTCTCACAATCATCAGGGGAACAATGACCTTAAAGAAAAATAAAAGTCGAAAATCGAAATTTTTAATTTAATAAAATCAAAATTTATTCATGTTTAGATTATCAGACAAAACTTTCATTGTTGAATCCATCAAAAACATACAGCATGTAGGCATAGGTAAAGAATAAAAATGACCGCTCCGGCATTCTAGTGTTAAAAATGGATATTTTATATAACATATATTCTATTTAATCTCCCCCAGAATCCAATACATTTATATTTTATTATCGATCTAAATAATTATTTATCGAAATTGGTGTAAATTTACAAGTGTCAAATGCAATAATTATTTTTCAAACCATTAAATAAAAATTAATAAAAATGGAATTGTAATTTTATTTCCAAGAAATTCAAAAAATCGAGGAATTTAAATCGATTTCGGCGTATTAATAAACACCATTAACGATTTGGTGTTTGCTTGAATGAATCAATTTTATTTTCCCTTTTAATAATTATTTGAATTGTTGTAGTAGATCGATTGGTTAATTCAAACAACAATGTCCAGCACGGATATTGGTTCTTTGGATGCGCTGCCGACGTTCGTTGAGGCAATCAAATTGCCGAAGGATGAGTATTACAAGTACTCCAACGGCGTGCTCGAATACAAGGCCAACTGCATGACGTTCATGGCGGAGATATATGAGAAGTAATTCGAGCTACAAATAATGCGGAAAGGAATATATCAGTAACACACAGAAGGTAAATTGTAAATCAACAAACAATGATTAGCAGGAATTTCAGAACAAACTTTCAGAACAGAAGAACTTTTGAACATCATCTCGTTCTTTGTAGTTCAGAGTATCTGGTTCTCAAGAGCGTTGTTTCTTTTTTCGGTGGAAAGCAGCAACACTTGGACGTGGATCAAAATGCGCTATTCCCCGCCCATTCGATGCAATCATGAGATGCGTTGACGATGAGCAGACCTGAATTAGTTGCAGTGCGAAACAACTCTTTCAGTAGTCATGCTGTGCGGTGACGTGACCGAAACAGAAGAGAGCACACGACGAACTAGTCCTGACTATGTCTACAGCAAATGCGTTAGTCAGAAGCTGTAGCGAACTACATTTTCGTGTGATGATACCAGTCGATTATTCGCTATATTCTCCCCCCTACTTTTTACAGCTGTCTTGTGAATGGTTCTTTCTATTTATAAAGAATGTCCTCATGAAGTTAAGTCTGTACCTCCCCTTTACATTATGGATTTATGCAATTCATTCATTGCTGTCTCTCAGAGCTGTTCACATGATTCTATTCTACATTTGATCTACCGCCACGGAATATTCTAGGTGGGCGCCCACTTCATCTATTAATCATTGACTGGGTGCCCAGATACTATGTTAAAACATTGTCTGCTACCCATTACTATTTGAAACATAATTATAAGCTTTATAAACACATTAAAATTTTCATAACATGAATATTTGTTCGAATAATTAGTTTTTTTTAGAAATTTAAAAGCGCCATTCAAAAAAACCCTTTGTTAATGCTCTATATTTCTACAATTAATTCGACGAAATCGATTTTGTGTAATATAATATAATTAATAATTAAATACTAATTACACAATTAATTCGACAACATCGATTTTGTGAAATATAATATAATTAAATCAATTTTTCGACTTTACTTTTCTTTAAGGCCATAAATAAATAAATTTTAAATTTTATTAATATTAATAGTTTCTGGAAAAGTAAGATTTGTTGTACTTAATTATTAATATAATTATTTTTGAAAATGCCAAATTTGGAAAAGCGACTCATCCTCAAGTTTGAAAAATTTCTGGAACCCAAGGGATTCATAAATGATGTTCGTGCGAAATACGGCAAATATGGAAACATTAATAAAATCCAAAAATTCCATAATAAAGGTAGGCATGGATTTTATGTGGAACATGATTCCGAAGTCGGTATATAGTGCGACGGCGGTGAAATATAACTTTGTGCATTGTTACTATTAGTGGTTCTAGGAACATCGTCAGAATTATTAGTAGCAGACATTAAAACTTTTATTATACTACAAAAAAAATGTTTAACTCTAATATTTAAACAAATTTATTTTTTTTTGAAACTATTTGTTTTATAAATCTTAAACCGATATAGATAAAAAATACTTATAAATATTCATATTTGATTTTTTAATTACTTATATAAATCAATTTTATATTACGATAACATTTTAAAATATTTAATCGTT
>MQRK01236363.1:8705-19724 GCA_001938485.1 Girardia tigrina
CGTTAAAATAAAAAACGATAGAGAATTACGAGGCAAATTAAATGCTTTTGATTCACATTTAAATATGACTTTGAGTGATGTAGAGGAAACAGTGACGACTTTGGAGATTGATGATGAGAAGCTAGAGGAAATTCATAAAATGAAAGGCGATTATTACCGTTCTCTGTCCACCTCTCTTCCAAAAAAAATCGTGGAGACACGGATTCCTGTCCAATTACTATATTTCTTATTATAAGTTTGTCATTTTCATATCAGAGATTAAAATTCAAAAAACATGAACAAATTATATGTTGACATTGTTTTATTAAAATATAACAAAAGAAAATGCTAATCAAAGGCAATCCACCCATCGTCCCTAATCATCCAAATCTGATAGATTGACAAACTCTTCACCTTGACCAGTTGTAATAGAACGGAACTGTAGGCGGTCACGATTCTCCTTCTGAATTTCAAATTTTGACTTAAAGTACAGCCATTCTTGTTGTTTTAGAGTCTCTTTGAAATTATTTGTTAGAAAACACAACGAAATTTGATGCGAAGTATCAAAATCAGAAGACTCTCTTTGACTGCCGTCATTTCTGATTACCGTCTTTCAATCTTGGACGTCAACCTCAATAAGACTGGTTTTAAAAACAGCTTGCAGCTCATTATTGGCCTGTTGAAACATTTGAGCCTTTCACTTCCTCTGCTCCCGCCGCTTCTGAGATCTGCTGAACACCCCAGAGGAAGATGATACCATATCATCTTTCATAATTGACCATAAATGTTTGGATTCGTCACCAGAGGCTTCTTTTCCGTATTTGATACAATCTTGCTTGCTGTTTCTATAATTATTTTCGGTTGCTCTTCTGCGACCTTTTCGATCACCTTCTTGTAGTAGCTGGACATATTTTGCTGAATTCTCATCTCGGTGACCTCGTTTTGCAAGGAATTTATTTTCTGTTGTCCCAATAAATATTTATCCACAACCGGTTTGTGAATTGATGGAGGAAGTGAATGCTTACTGTTGTTCTCAAATTCTGTTGTCCTCTTTGTCAGTTCGTCATTCAGTTTGGCACATTCGCCTTTCCATTTCTGCAACTCCAGCAGCAGTCCTCTTTGTTGCTCTTTGTTTTCGTTATATTTCCTATCCATGCTGAATAAGGACAATGAGTGGATTAAAAAAAATAAAAAAAATAAAAATAAAAAAAAATAATTGATGGAGGCTGAGAGAAACGAATTCTCTTCTAGAATTGAAACTTGGCAAGGACTTTCTCAAACTTCCAGATCGTCAATAGTCTCGACAGGTATTATAAGCACCTGTCGTTAATCTATTAACAGATCGGCAGTCATCAAATTACCTCACAACCTGTTCATATTCCCTACCTGATCGTCAATAGTCTCGGCAGGAACTATAAGCCCCTACCGTTATCTATCGACAGATCGGCAGCCTTGAGGTGCTCTCCAACCTCCATCAACTTCCAAAAAAAGAAATAGAATCCAAAAATTACCTAGGTTCAAAACAAAAATTCTTTTTCTCTAATAAAATTTATTTGATAAAAAGTCTGCTTAAGTGCACAAATTCGGATGAATTTATACCAATCTTTCATCACAAAAACTCACAGAACCAGCAAGCAGACAATTCTGATAGTCAACCTTCAATCATCCTTCACTAAGTCCTCAGATAGAAACAACCCGGAGATGGCCAAAATCCCGATCAAACCCACGACAACAAATCAGGCCATCAAATTCTCACAAGAAAATATTCAAATCGACAGGATCCAAGGGTCAAAACCAATTAAAAGTTTCTATTTTTTAATTAATTAATTATAAATTATCATTATAATATTCATTTTTGTTTTTTAGATTTAGGGAGTTTTTCCATCGCCTGCCTCGGTGCCGGTGCAATGAATAGGCCCGAGGCTGACGCGAAGGAAAAACTCACGAGTACCAATAAATGAATTACTTGTAATATATCAAGGAATTCAAGTTTTTCTCCTGACTATCACACGAATTTTAACTGATCAAAAATATCAACCGAAAGTAATAGAAAATGCACCAATATTCTAGATCCAATGTATCAATTAGATGAGGATAGATGGATCATTGTCTCAGATAGAAAAATAGCCACATCACTAGAGAAATTAGAAATGGCAGCCATAGACCGAAATTTACAATTTCAAATCTTTGAAGATCTAGAAAAAGGAGAATTATATTCTCAAGAAGAGTTGATAGATGCAAGAAGACAAATGCTATTCCCGATCCAAGTACAAAAAGTTGTTCAGATAATCGTAGACACGGTAACTGGAGGTAAATTGTCTGAAAGACCAGATTTTGAATTTTTATTATCGCCTGATGATTTTAAAAAGGCGGCGATGACAACATTAAAAAGTTTATGGGGAAATTTTCAAGTTTTAGGAAATGGATTTTTTTTTAAATTTTATGGATTTCTTGGAATTTTTATATCGTGATGGCTATAAAACTATTATGTTCAGCCTTGTTGTCATTTAAACAGTTACACGCCGTGTTTGGAAGAACGTGGAAATTACTTACAAGTTTCTGTCCGTTTTTTGCTAAATATCTAATTACGACTAAGCACAACAAAGATATAAAGGGCTTGATAAAACAAACAAACGGTGACAACAATTCCTATGGAAGAACCAATTCACTCTCAAAATTCAAATAATAAGACATACGAATTATTGCCAGATAAGCCTTGTGAGGATGGAGCATATAAACAGCCAAGAGAAACATTACAGAATATTCAATCCAATATGTGGAGAAAAAGACAAAATCCTTTTTCATTTAATGAAATGGCTGTTATCAAAGAAATTAATGCATTGAATAAAGATGGAACTCAAGAGAGACCAATAGCTCAAATTCGAATAAATAAAAAGAAAATAATAGCTTTGATTGACACAGGAGCAGCTACATCTCTTATAAAAATGAAATTTTTATCAAAGGAGAAACAAGAAAATATAGAACAAAATAGTCAAAATTTGACATCTTTAACCAGTCATAATTAAATACAAAGGGTAAGATAACTCTCCCTGTTAAGATGGCGGATCAAGAAATTCAGACTGAATTTTATGTTATAATTTCCTAACTCAATTAAAAGGATACTCAATAGATCTTCAAAACAATCAATTAATTAACCAAAAACGTAAAATAAAGATTCCGAAAGAAGGACAGGTTACGATAGGGAGAGAATTGATAATTCCTCCTAGGAAGAAAATGTATACACTTGAAAATGTGGAAATAGAATGTAATGAAGAAGATTATATATTCGTCCCAAAAGATATGCCAGATCCGGATTTTGAAATTGCATCTTGTGTAGTAAGGCCTAAAAACGGAAAGATACCCGTACGATTAGCAAATTTCTCAAATAAAACTAAGAGGTTCAGAACCAGAACGGTTATCAGTAAAATCCAAAAAGCTTAATTAGAAATAAATGCACTAAATATTACAGGAAATAATGTTACAAAGCCTGAAGTCAACTATTATACCACGTTATTAAAGGATAATGAATATTTGACAAATCAACAAAAATTACAATTATCGAAAATATTAGAAGAATATAGTGATGTTATGGCAACTCATGAATTCGATTTAGTTGATGTACGAATAGTAAAGCATGCTGTCGTAACTACAAATGAGAAACCGATCACTCAAAGAGCATATTCCGCTCCACCAAAAATATAAGAAGAAATAAAAAGACAGACAAAGCAATTATTAGAAGAAAAGATTATTCGAGCTAGTGCATCGCAAATAGTTTCAGTTAAGAAATAGGATGGTGAAATACATATGTGTATCGACTATCGAGCATTAAATGCTGTTACTAAAAGAGATACTTATCCTTTGCCAAGACCCCAAGAAATGTTTGACAAATTAGGGGGTTGTAAGTATTTCACTAAATTGGATGCAATTATAGGTTTTTATCAAATAAAAGTTAAGGATTCAGATTTCGAAAAAACCACATTTACAAATGGAGAAGGGCTATATGAATTTGTAAAGATGCCATTCGGCTTAACGAATGCAGCGGCTACCTTTCAACGTGGAATGAATAAAATTTTAATGGATAAAAAATACGCCCGAATATATATTGATGACGTAATAATATATTCAAAACGTTTGAAGAACTTAAAATACATGTAGCAGATGTATTAGCTGAATTTAGAAAAACAGGAATAAAAATAAAACCTACAAAATGCGAATGGGTACGACCTCAAGTATTGTTTTTAGGTCACATAGTATATGGATTTGGAGTAGCACTCGATCCAGAAAAATTAATACAAGTTAAAGAGTTTCCTTTACCAAGAAGTATAAGAGAACTACACTGTTTTTTTGGATTTGCAGTATATTACAGGCGATTTCAAAAAGATTATTCAAAAGTAGTCATCCCTCTGACAAATGTAACAAAAGTGCCGAAGGACATCTCAAAAAATGAAATTAAAAAGTTATTTAAATAGACAAATGAATATCAAAGCGCATTTGACAAATTAAAAATTAATTTAATAACAGCACCAGTTTTACGCTATCCTAATTTTACAAAACCTTTCCTTTTAATGACAGACGCAAGTGGAGGAGCTTTAGGCGCTGTCCTGGGTCAAGAGGATGATGAAGGTAGAGATTATTTTGTTGCATATTCCAGTAGAGTTTTAAAAGGAGCAGAAACTCGTTATTCAACTATAGAAAGAGAATGTTGGCAATTGCGTTTGGTTTAACACACTTTAGACAATATTTATATGGTGAAGAGATCATTTTGAAAACGGATCACAAACCTCTTGAGAGTTTAATGAAGAATAAGAATGCATCAAGTCGATTAAATGGTTGGGTTTTATAAAGAATTTCAAATTAATTAATTATAAATTATCATTATAATATTCATTTTTTGTTTTTTTGCATCCAAACCGGATCCGACCGACGCCAAGCGCTACCAAGGCGCTCCTACACGAAATCCGAGTGGCGCTCACACCGGATCGTACATGCACTAAGCGTCACCGAGATACACCCGGACCGATGACAACGAACCGGCTCGCGCGTATCAAATTCTTAGGAGCCGAAAAATTATAAATTAATACAAGTTAAAGAGTTTCCTTTACCAAGAAGTATAAGAGAACTACACTGTTTTGTCTTGTCTTCTTTTTTATTTGTATTTAAAAGAACTCTAATAAAAAATGTTGATTATATAATTGGTATTCAGATAACAGATGAAATGCGATTAAAAGATTGTGATATAAAAATAAAATATAGAGCAGGAAAGGCAAATGCAAACGCGGATGCATTGTCTAGAATCCCAGTTGCTCTAATAGAAAATGAGACAATAAAAAGTAAAGATGTAATTAGCTAAATGATTGAAAAAGCTACCGTAAACGTAAACATAAACACGAATTTGCAAAATTGGCAAGAAAGAGATGTCAAACTTAAAAGTTTAAAGAAATTAATGGAACAACAAATAAAACAATATAAAGTTGAGAATAATATATTAAAATATCTGGATGGAGATAAAGAACTAATTGCTATACCTGATTCACAAAAAGAGAATATAATGATGCAGTATCATGACGGAGCCTTAGGAGGACATCTCTCGTTGCGTAAAACATTCAACAGAATCAGAGAAAAATATTATTGGGAAGGTATGAGAATCGACATTGGATCAGGGATCCAATCATGTGCAATTTGCGCTACTCGGAAAAATACGGGCAACCAAAGGAAGGTTCCCTTAAAACCAATGCCAGTACCAGCAGCTCCATTTGAATTATGTGCAATGGATATCGTTGGACCGTTGCCAGAAACAGTAAATGGTAATTGTTGTGTGCCACCACATTTCGTTGTTTTTTATTATTTGTTGTACAAGAAAATTTAGAAACCTTGTAATTATGTTTGTATTTATATTTGTGTTCATTTTTTTATATATTTCGTTGTATGTAAATGCCGTTTCCTATTCTGTTTTTGTGGATCGAAGTAATTTTAAATTTAATATCAAAAAAAACAAAAAACTGTAAATTCTTTAAAAAAATTAATTTAAAGTGGTAAAATTTCATAAATCAGAAATTCCCACTCATCTAAATCAAATTCTCAATTTCCAAGATTCAGAAAAATCCTAAAAACTATTTTTATTTGTATTTAAATCAAATTTTCCAATCGTCAGTCTTATTCATTAGAGTGTTTTGTTTTATCGTATCATTTATATTTATTTGCTTGCAAAACTTTCGCCATATATGAAATAAAGATTAAAAATAGACTGAATCTTTTTCTTTATGTCGTTTTATTTTAACTGATTCTCGAAATGTGCGTTTTAAAACTCGTTATCAATATCGTCAATTCTTTATTGATGATGATTGGAATTGTGCTTGTGGTTATCGGTGCTCTATTGCTCTGGCGAATTTTTTTTTTATGAAGAACATTTACGATATTAAAGCGCAATTTAAAAATTTCATAACTAAAAATTGAATCTTATCAGTAAGTTCAGGTGGAATATTTTCATTGATGCAGAAGAACGCAAATTCAATTGGAGCCATCGCATTTGGGGTTGGAATCGCGTTGATTGCTCTGGCTATACTGGGCATCGTAGCGGTGCGTTGCTGTTCATTGAAGAAGATTCTGATTGTCTTAACTGAGAGACCATTTTCTCGGTTCTATCTTGGCTTTGGGGTCGCGTGCCGGTTTCGCCGATTTTGTGGACCGCGAGTTCTCCGTCTTGAGGAGAACTCAACAGTAATAAATATATTTTAGTTTAAATTTCTCTAAATTTACTGAAGCTTTAGCAATGCCAGATCAAAAAGTTGAAACACTTGCACCAATATTCATTAAACGCATTATATTCAAATATGGACCACTAAAAAAGATTTTAACTGATAGAGTAAAAAACTTTATGAGTAGTATAATGAGCCAAATAATTCACGTTTTTGAAATATTAAAACTCAAAACTAAAGGCTACCATCCGAAAACAAATGGGTTGGTTGAACGTATGAACGGTACATTTTTAAATAGAATGGCATGTCTAACAAACCGATAAGGACATCCGATTAGGACATCTTCATCCCATATGTGTTATTTGTGATAAATAATACCAAAATGGAAGCGACAGGTCATAAACCAAGTTATATCTTATATTTATGAGATATTATAATGCCGGTTGACATGGATTTTAGTCTACAGTCATCACAATTAATGGAAGTTCCAGACTTGGTCACCATAATGATAGAAAAATTGAATATCGTGTATAAGCAAGTCGATTTGCGGATAAAATATAATCAAGAAAAATATAAAGAACAATACGATAAAAAGACAAAACCACATTCCTTTAAGATAGGGGACCGAGTGAGAATATTCGCCCCCGAACCAAAGAAAGGACTAACTCCGAAGTTGGCAAGACCATATAAATGTCCATACAAGGTTGTCAAAGTGATACCCACAAATTTATTTATAATAAAAAAAATAAGAACGCTGATCCTTTAGTAAGGAAAATTAGCCTATTAAAAGATATAATCTCAGATCACAAAGTCAACAAGATGAAATAGCGGTGATAGAAATCGACCCTCCACTATCAAGGAATAGAAATACAGAATCTACCGATTATGAAGATATCATAACAGTTAATCCCCAAGTACCACGTTCAAAATCGATTCGAATAAAGTCAGTAAAAGTTAACCATGATAATGGATCGCCACTATCACATAATGAAATTAGTGAGAATGCAACTATTTTATTGCTACAAGAAGATATTGGATTAAATTTGTGAAATGACATATTTATTAAATTTTTCATGACAAATTTTTCAAATATACGGTAAGAAAATACCCACACCTCTTTGTTGTAAAAGATCCAATATGGAATGCTACATGACTAACAATTTTAATAACTCGACATAAGTTTAACAAAGCTGCAAAGTTACTTAAACAGACAAAATTATGTGAGTATCCAGGGTTGATAGATACTCGAGAGGATCG
This sequence comes from Girardia tigrina, assembly GCA_001938485.1. NCBI lineage: Eukaryota > Metazoa > Platyhelminthes > Tricladida > Dugesiidae > Girardia > Girardia tigrina. The sequence goes on from MQRK01236363.1 coordinate 16,637, forward strand.
TGGATTAACTGGGTTAATGGAAGCAATAATACATCGAGCACCATTTCATACATTTATAGCACCACTTATTATATATTCAAATTTGATGCTTCAAGATCAACGTGGAAATACCGTATCCGAATATAGTAGGAAATATGGTTCAGAGTTGGTAAAATCAGTATTTGAGATAATTAAAAATAACTAGATTACGTCATTAGATGGAAAAAGGTTGCTGCCATATATGTGAGACACCAAGATTTAAACCAAATAGGTCAGCTCAACAAAAGGAAGAAATTTTTATAAAAGGCGTAAATTTACACATAATGAACGTCGAAGAAAGTTACCAGTAAACATTGAAGGAGATAATAAGGCTGTGAGGACAGATAAAAATCGAGGTTGTAGTTTTAAATATTTAAAATTTCCATCTATATTAATCTTAATAATCATCTTATCCTTTATATTACGAGCTGTAGGCGCTGATAAAGGTATTTCGTTACGAGAACGACAAATTTTACTACGGATTGTCCCACATACTGTCTTTGTTAACATTGGAGCGCATAATATTTAATATTCCTTCAAGATTTGTCTTGGACAATATTATTGGCAAGGTAATAACGAACTGAGAGTAATATATTTTGACGGATATCGGAACTATACAAATATGTATGTTCTTGCATATAGACAAACAACCTTAATAGCAGCGTTCGAAATTAAATGGGCTCGACAGAAAAATTGTATTATCTAATAGATAATCCAATGTCAAATGTCACTATTCATAGTCTTTCATGGGATATTTTTATTCAGTATAGTTCACTATTTAGTGTACCACACGTTAAAACACATGAAAAATTTATTGATTCTGACACCTTAACGGAAATTCAATCTATTCTTTATAAATTAAATGATCACAAAGATATACAATTACACACATGACCGTTTATACTATTCAGTGTTGGATTATTTCTACTCAGTTTTTTAATAATATGGCACATAACATACATATATAAGAAATACTAAAAGAAACAGATGACTTTAAACTTATATCGTACCTCCTTGGGGATATACCTGTCAGGAGTGTACGTAGAACAAACACAGGTATAAAAATCATTTTCGGCCGTACGAGCCTTGAAATTTTATATTTCAGTATAAAAGTGTTATTTTTTTCTTTCTAATTCGTGCAAACGTGCACAATGATTTAATATCTTTTATTTTAGAAATGAAACCAGTATCCAAAACAGCGCAGGAATTCCTCTTCAAAATGCAGAACAAATATTCTGACTTTAAACAGACTTTTCTTGAAAATCAGCCGTCTACCGGCTATCGTAACTTGTCATTTTCACGATTCAAAGAGCGTAAAGGAATCATTAATCGACAGTGCGAGGAGTTGCCCGCCGTTGTTAAGGACACGCACATAAATAGAGAATTGCCTCAACTTGAAGGACTTGAACGCATGGAGGATTGTACGAATAGGTTCATCTAAGCTTTCCAAAAAAACCCACTTGCCCAATCGAGATACCTTTTCCGTCCAGTTGGACTCCTAATGAACCAATTTCAGACAATACTACGAAGTTATTTAGGTTACCTATTCACGAACGAATTGGAACTTCAGCAGCGGGGAGAATTGGCAAATACTCCTCCTCAGCTCTTGAAAAAAAATGGTCAATTATATGCCAAACCAGGTAAGAGCAGTCATAAGAGCTAAAGGAAACTGTACTGAATACTAATGTCTTCTCCCATTATGTATCTTTATTAAAGCCTCTCCCATGTCTTCTACATTTTATTTGGGTTTAAATGTTAAAGAATTAATTGCGACCAGTTAAAAATATGAAAAACCTACCGAAGACTTTTGGTAGGGCAGGGTACTATCTCAGCTTTAAATCTATTCGTTGTTTCTTTAAAAAGTGCTGACTCGAATGTTTTTCCTCTATCAACATGTATTTCTTTTGGTGGTCAGTATTTCCAAATCCATTTGTCTATGTGATGAATATTTTTGAATGATGTTTATTGTGTGTTGTTTGGTACGTTGTTTTAGGATTGTCTTTCTCCCACTCAGATTGAAAATTGATATTTTATATATTTTAAAATGTCTGGTTGTTTAATCAATTAAAAAAATTTAAATAATCACTTTAAAATTAAACTAATATTTCATAAATAATATTTTAATAATAATTGGAGCGGAGAATTGCCAATTTCACCGAACATTTTTGCCAGTTTCAGAAATTCATAAAAAAATAAATATATAATTAAATTAATAAATAAAATTAAAATAATTAAATAAATTAATTAAAATTAATAAATTAAATAAATAAACAATAATAATAAATAACTAAAAAAATTAAATGAAGTAAATAAAATATATAGTTTTGGTATTTCTTATTTGAATAGTTCAGTTAAGAATTTTTCTTTCAAATAAATCATCGAGAAAAGGTGTGATTGTGATTAAGAAAAAAATAATCACGTGAGTTCTTTGTTTTCTTTTCTGAATAGTCCAATGGTGTTATTAATCTTCAAATGTATGATTTGTCTGTGTCGAGTTTTATGTGATTGGGTAAATTGAAGGTGTGTGAGGAATTTTTGTACCGAGTCTTAATCACAAATTTCGTTGGAGTATTATAACGAATGATGAGCTTCATTTTTATGATGAATCTTTTCTCTGGCAATGTTTCTGTGTTGTGTGAATGAATTGTCTGCATGCATGTGTGTTAATTGTGTTAAAGTGTATGTGTTAATTTTAATTGTGAATTGTAATCACAATTTTTAAAAACGGTTTAAAAACGGTGAAAATTATCGATCGTTTTGTCAATGTTTTTAAAAATAAAAAAAGGTTTATCAAATAAAAGTTCTTGATTCGAATTTGAATAAAATAATTTTATTGTGATTTAAATATTTGGAAATAAATTGACAAAATAATGAAAATGTGGGAAAAATTTAGTCATGAAGTTAAAGGCCAATATAAAGATGAACAACTTGTTTGGAACGTTCATAAAATGAAATTTTTGAATGTTATGAAATTATTAGATAAACAATTACATTCCATAAAATATTGTTATAAATATGTTAAAATAGATTTTCAGAAATTTAATATAAAAAATTAATTTAAGTAAGAAAT
>MQRK01236364.1:0-12775 GCA_001938485.1 Girardia tigrina
TTAATATTATTAATATTTTTATTAATATTTTATTAATTATTATTATTAATATTAATATAATATGTTTATTATTAATATTTTTTAGAATTATTATTATTGTTAATATTATTATATTTTTAATTAATTAATATGGAAATTATTATTAATATTATTTTTATTATTATTTCCTTTTCAACGAGTTTTTCCTTCTTCCTCAGGGACCCGTTCATTAAGGGGGCACTCCTGAGTTGGTTGGATAAAGTCGTTAAAGGCTTAGAAAATTATTAATTTATTATTATTATCATTATTATTTTTATTATTATTTATTTGAGAATATATATAAAAATGCATAATAAATTTACGTTAAAAAATCGCTGTTACAGTAAAATAAAATTGATGTTTGTTAGTCCATTAAAAGAAAAACAGTTTTTTAATTAGGATAAATTGTTTAGATTGAATGTGATTTATTTTGCATTAATTTGAAAAGAAATTCGATAAAGATTTTTTTACCCTAAACTTAAGGTTTCAAAAAAGGTTTAAATTCAAACCTTTTTTTATTAGAACCGAAATTGTTTACGAGATAGAGAGAAAGAAGATAGGTGATTCCGATTATTATAAATAATGATAATAATAATATATAATAATAATAACAACAATTTGAATTCCGAACAATAAAATCAGTGAAATGTTTTTTAGAGAATTGTGAAAACAATCTTTGTTGTAAAAGTAACAATATTGCTCATAAAACAATTGAATAAAGAATTATTTTTTTTCAAAAAGTTTCGCGTGTAACATTTTCTGAGATTAATGAATTATGATGAAAATTGACGACTGCTTTGCTGGTAATTAAAAATTAACATAAATTGATTTTTCTAGCCACTGTCGAAATAGTTATTCTGCTTTCAAAATGATAGATCTCTACATGAAGTCACTATTGATCCTCCATCGTTTGATTTGGAAAATTTTGATCGATTTTTTAACCTGAAAATCATACAAAAATTGAGTCGAAAAAAGATGTATTATTTTAGAAAAATAAATATTCAATGATTTTTGGTACATGTAGTCCAATCCACTTCTAAAGTGTTTGAAATGTATATGATAGTAACGATTCTCGTGACTAATCGATCGTCAAATTTATTACAATAATTGTGTAATTTTACATAAAGATTAACAAGGCAACCAAGTTCAGTTATTAGACGCTTTTCTGAAGTTTCTGGAATTAATCCAAATCACAAAGGAATTATGATTTCATTGTCATGGAGTTTGACTAAAAGCCCAGGAAAGCATTGTATATATAAGATTAATTTGAATTTGTTTCTTCACATTTTGGACTGACTCCACAACAAACACTCCATCGAGCACTCGAAAATTCTCCCAGGCGAATTGATCTTTCTTTCGCTCTCTTCGTTTAAAGCTTCATTACTCGCAAAACAAATGATGAAAGTAAACGATGAAAACAAACGCTACAAAAGTTTTATGGAAAAATAAATATTCAATGTTTTTTGGTACATGTAGTCCAATCCACTTCTCTATTTAGCTGTTTGCCGAACCACTCGATTGCATGAAGCCTCGTCGGTTCTAGACAGTCGTAGAGCTCGTCCTGGCTATTGCAGGAAGTCAAGAAAGATGCAGTATCTGTCCCAGAAGGCGGTAGGATAGGTGGCGGTTCTGGGAATTCAACCGACAAAGATAGGTTCGAAATAGCATGACCGGCCTCACGGTAGACTGATTTTGAGGAAACCACAAAAATCAACTTGTGATTTGTTACAGCATCAAAGGTTCAAGCCGTACATTGTAAGTCTTCATGAGTTTTCTTCAAGTTCTCGTACATTTCTAAAGTAATTTCAATAGGTAAAATACATCCAGTATTATAAATAATGAGAAAAAAATGAGCACGCTGACGTAAGTTTCTTTATTGAAAAAAATGTATATTTGTAGATGCGTTTGAACAACTATATTTTATATCGTTATTTTTAATTTAAATTTAATTAAAATTTGATCAATTACAGTTCTTTTTATCGCTCGAAAATTGGAGCACCACAGTAAACATGGATACACTTCAGCTTTTTATAAATTTACATAATAATCATTATTACTATTTATTGTTCTGTCCATAAATATAAACATATTTTTCACATTAGTTTTCTGCATTCAGCGTAATATATAACCTGTTTCCTTGACATATTTTATTCTATTTTATATTACATTTAATTAATTAGTAAACAATATCAATATTTCATTAAATTTATAAAATGTTTAAGTTATCCGTCTATCAAAATTATTTATTTTTATCCGGTGTTTATTTTAGATTGCGGATTATATTTATGGAGAGACAGAAGGAGCTTTTGTCGATAGTATAAATTTGGACTTTCCAATGATCTTTCGACCTTCTTCTGGTGTCATTCTTTATTTTAGAAAGAAAATTATTGCTAAATATTTGCAGATTAATTTTAATGGCTATAATGTAAACACAAAATGTGAAAACATATGTGATAAAAATTTTGATAATAATTGATTATTAATTGGTTCTGAAGGTAGATGTTAGAAATGTTTTGGAGAGAGAATGAGGTTTATTTTCAAACTATCCAAAGAAGAAATATTATTTTGGTGTAACAAAAATAAAATGACTTTGCATGATAAAACCCTAAGAAAAGGTACTAACATTCAATTAAATATTAAACTTAGTTCCTGGCCTAAAGATTAGTTTTGTATATTTAAGGAACTACTTCTAATTTTAGTTAAATGACCAAGCACATTTGATATAAGTCTGAGTTTATTTTCATAAAAAGATTTTTTATATTAATCTCTTGAGAATAAATTTTAAAAAGTTCTTAGAAACAATTTCAGTAACGAAGTTTAATACACTTATATTATAATAGCCGTAATATAATGTAATTTAGAACTACAAGATAAATTAATTTTTCAAAAAAATAAACAAAATAAGAAAAACTTTTTACGTTAATTGATAATTATAAATTTGTGAGTCTATTGTGGATTTTTTATGTTTGAATATTCTTCAAATGAAGTAAAGGATAAAGGTAAAATGTTGTTAAGATAAGATTAATCCACAGAATGAGGCAGCTATTTGAGAACAAAATGATATCTATAGGAAAAAATGAATAGGCAAAAGAAAAAGACAATTTATTACATTTTTTAAATTTATATAGATGAACACATACATAAAGTACGACATCATTCAGTGAACTCTCCCTCAGCGTCAATGCCAGCTTCTACAGGTAGTAATGAGATGGGTCTTTGGAATGTTTGCCATTGCATCCCATACAGCACCTTTGAGGGAAAAAATGTTGTTGATGACTATTAGAGTCTTCTCAGCCCTCCCTTCTTGGGTTATTCCAGCTGTCACAGATAGTGCTGAGTCTTGTTAAAAAACATACAACCTCCTTCATGCTACAGTAGTAATCAAAAGCTTGACAACTAGGGCAAACATTTCTGTGTAAGCAATAACATTGACTTTGGCACCTGAAGTAACAAAATGTGGGACTTTCACATCACTTTCACTCATAGAAACACCAAGAACAATCAATGATGCTAGAAATTTGGTTTAGATAACAATAGGTACCTCATTAGAGCTTTAATACAGCCCCAATCATATATGCAGTTTACCTTCTGATCCTGAATAAAGTTATTCTAGTATGTGATAAAGCAGATTGTTCCGGAATCCTGTGAATGTTTCAGTTTGTTCATAAGGCGCTTGACTCTGGCCAAAGTTTAAATTGTAAAGTCTGGCGTATTGATACTGTAATTAAAAGTGTTATGGAAATATTTGTTTGAGTGTGTTGATGTACGTTTTCCGAACCATTTTAGCGATTTGCGACCAAGAAGTGTGGAACCTGTAAACCAAACGCATCGCATAATCGAGATTGAATCCAGTTCAGAGAATGATGAAGTGGAAACTATCAAAGAGTTGCGCATTCGAAGGAGACCGAAACATTTAGATGATTATGTCACGGAATTAGATCCAGATGATGACGAATCTGGTCGGAATGTAGAAATGAATTAATGAAATAACAGAGATTGTTTAAGTAATAACGAATTGTGGTGAAGTTAAATATATCGTGAAATTTGTGGTCTTAAGGATTTTTATTCATTATTTATTGTTATCAGTGTTTGAAATTTTAACGGAGAAAATTTAAGTAATGAAAGGTCTATTGATAACCTTAATAAAATATTTATGCAAAATAAAGGTAATGTAAAATTTTCTAAAATAATTCTTTATATTTTTCTAAAAACGGTTATTCTCAATTGTCTGTCACGTTCAAAGTTTACTATGATAAAAAATCCTCCTAGGACGTTTTCAATCTGGATATCCCATATTTGAGACGGTTCTGTCATTGTAGCGCCTTTACCGAAAGACGCCGGGAAACAGATGAAATCGGCTGAAAACCGTGCTCGTCGACTGACTATGAAATCAATACCGATTTCGAATAAGGACGATTTGGATGATTCTTACAAGGAATTTCGTGAGAATTTTTATAAAAATTATAATAACATATTGATCCAATTGATAAATGACGATTTCTATCACTTATTTACTAATTAAATTGCTAAAAATCATTTTAGTATAAATTTGCAAAATTTCGTTATCATCTGAATCACGGTTTTTCAGTCAAGCTCAAATTTTACGATGATCATATATATACTGATAAAATGCTAAATGGTTGAGGAACATGTAGTTAATCCGCATAAAGTTGAGGTCAATCTGCACGGCCCGAATCTAGATGGTTCTGTTTGTGCAGCGCCTTTGCCGAAAGGCGCCGGGAGCAGACTTAGTTTACTGACTTTTAAATCAACACAGAATTCGAAACAATATATAATAAATTATAATAAATACGATTTAAAAATTAAATCAGAAACTTTTAAAGACGAAAATTCAGTTCATTCATCATATATGACGGGTCTTTTTCTAGTTATTTTATATTAGTTTTAGTGGATCAGCTTTTAAAATTGTAAATTTTTATTGTGATTTTCTCTGCTAAAACATTAATTTTTTGTTTGATATAAGTTGCCTTCCAAATTTTTGCTCTAAAATTTAGAGCTACTTGTGGGGTTTATTTTTATGGCATTATATGCTTTCATGTTAAGTTAATGTTTCGAATTTATGTATGTCTTGTGGTGGAATACCCTATTTTTACCACTATTGAAGCACTCGCTTAATTTTGGGTCTTTCATATGAATGGAAGCAGAGGTAATAACTGTTGTTAAATTTTTATGGGTTTGAAATGTATATGATTGTAACGATTCTCGTGACTAATCGATCGTCAAATTTATTACAATAATTGTGTAATTTTACATAAAGATTAACAAGACAACCAAGTTCAGTTATTAGACGCTTTTCTGAAGTTTCTGGTATTAATCCAAATCACAAAGGAATTATGATTTCATTGTCATGGAGTTTGAATTTGACGCCCAGGAATTGATCTTTCTTTCGCTCTCTTCGTTTACAGCTTCATTACTCGCAAAACAAATGATGAAAGTAAACGAAGAAAACAAACGCTACAAAAGTATTATGGAGAATAGCCCTAGTGAAATTCAAATTGCGATATCAATAAATGTTTGAAAAATCCAATTAGTGTTCTTAATACTAATCAAAAAAATGTCTTTTCGGGAAATTATAAAAATGATATTTAAATTATAAAAAAAGAAATTTGTGTAAATAATTTATATTTGTGATATCAAAATATATTATAAATTATGTCATTCATTTGTAAAATGACTGGAAATTATAATCTGAATGATTGTTCCATGAAGAATCATGTTTACACAACGTCAGCGATGCATTAAATCACAACAATTGCTTCTTAAGTCGTTATAAGCAGAAACTTTCAAAGACGAAAATTCAGTTCATTCATCATATATGACGGGTCTTTTTCTAGTTATTTTATATTAGTTTTAGTGGATCAGCCTTTAATATCGTAAATTTTTATTGTGATTTTTCTGTGCTAAAACATTAATTTTTTGTTTGATATAATTTTTCTTCCAAATTTTAGCTCTAAAATTTAGAGCTACTTATGGGGGTTATTTTTATGGCATTATATGCTTTCATGGTAAGTTAATGTTTCGAATTTATGTATGTCTTGTGGTTTGTTACCCTATTCTTATCAATATTGATAATCTTTTAAATATATTTACTTTTTAAAGATAAACTCGGAGTTAAACCGACTTTCATTAATTAACTCTTAATATGCGGACTATTAATTCTATTTTTACGAAGGAAAACTTATAAAACTGATTTCAACCGTGATGAATATGACATGTGGGAATAGTTAGATTCGTGTCCGTATTATTACAGTAGTTACAACAAAAAATAATATATTTCAATGAATGAAGATTTTAGAAAATCCAGTAATAAAAAGATTTAATAATGATCACGGCAAATTACATTTCGACTTTAGAATTATATTAATATTCATTAAAGAAAATTTTCAATGATTATTAATTTAAAAAATAAATTTAATTCAAATATCTTCCTCAGGTTCATGAAGTAATTGGCCATTTGTTCATGAAGACTTGTTCGCCTTACTTCATCGGCATCGCAATGTCCATTAACATTTGGATTTCGTATATATTACTAAATTATGACAGATATTTTAATTTATGAAAATCTATCGAATAACCTTTCCCTCAATTTCGTATCTCTTTTCTTCATATTTGAAACTTTGAATTTAAAAATTATTCCACTTATAATTGCGGTGATAAAGATGTATACTAAGAAGATCTAGTAATCACAATTAAAAATATCATTAATTTTATTTTATATTTATAATTCTATAATAATTAATTAATGTTATATATACAGTCAACTCTCTCTAATTCCACACATTCAGAATTAGACAACAGAAAAATTTAATTTTTTTAATATTTCTTATTTTCTAGTAAACTTTAGTAACGAAGACAGAAAGAGTTTCTTCTTAGTGTTAATGCTAATTTTCTTTTTTAATAAGCGGTTATAAATTATATCATTCATAAAATCATCATTCGATGTTTCTGAATAAAACAATGCATTTTCAATGTATGAAATATATTTTTCTACCTTATTTCAACTTGTAACCTTTCATTCCTTTTTATATTATTTCAACATTCCTCTACATCAGTGCTGCCCAACCAGGCGATCGCGATCTACGAGTCGATCGCGACACGACTTTGGTCGATTTTCTACTACAGACTGAAAATGAAAAAAAATGTTTGTAAAAAAAAATTGTAAAAAAATTTTTTTTTGTAAACACAAATATTAAAAAAAATTAAGTAATCACTATACTTCTCCGTTTTTTAGTTTGCTTTGCAATATCAATAAAGCGTTTGGCAAGGGAACAGCTTCTAAGCGCACAGTGCAAAGATGGTTCCGAAAATGTTCTGATGGAGATGAAAACCTTGAAGATGAAGAAGGTCGTGGTCGTCCAGTTGCAGTGAACAACAACAATTTGAGGACACTGGTGGAAACAGATCCCATTACAACAATCAGAGAACTTGCAGATGGGTTGGGCATTAGTCATTCAACAGTCGTGGATCATTTAAAACAACTTGGAAAAATCAAGAAACTTGTTCCACATGATTTGAATGAAAATCAAAAGAATCGACGCTATGAAATTTGTTCTGCCAATCATCGTCGCAATAAAACGATCCATTTCTTGATTGTATTGTTACCTGTGATGAGAAATGGATCTTGTATGATAACCGACGTCAATCTGCACAGTGGTTGGACAAAGATGAAGTACCGAAACACTTTCCAAAACCGAAACTAACACCCTGTAAGGTTATGATGACAGTTTGGAGGTGTGATGCTGGAATCATCCACTATAGTTTCTTGAATCTAGGTGAAACAATCACAGCGGAGAGGTACTGTCATGAAATTGATGAAATGCATATAAAATTGAAAACCCTTTGTCCGGGATTGGTCAATCGAAAAAGTCCCATCCTTCTTCATGATAACGCTAGATCTCATATTTCAAAAGTGACTCTTCAAAAGCTTAATGAGTTGGGCTATGAAACCCTACCTCATCCACCATTTTCACCAGACCTCTCGCCAGCGGACGTCTACTTTTTCAGCCATTTTTACAACTTCCTACGTGAAAAAAATTTTCAAAAACCAAAATGATGCTCAAAATGCCTTCGTCGCTTCGAGAACCGATGCATTTTATGCTGATGGAATAAAAGAAATTGTTTCTCGTTGGCAAAAATGTATTGATGCCAACGGTTCATACTTTGATAAATAAACTTGTGTTTCTGTGAATTTGCACGTCTTTGAAGTTTGTGTTCCAAACCGCCATTATTTTTCGACCAACCTAATATTTAAACACCCATTTTACCATTTCTTCATGTTTCAGATATGTAATTTTTTCTATAATGTAATTAATGATAGTTTCTCACCATTAGTTAATGACTGATAATTGTTTTTCCTTTTTTTGAGTGTTGTTATCCGGTAAAATAATAAAACCTATGATTTTTTGAAATTGATTGCCAGCATTATTATCCTTTTTTATTAGCTGTTGATTTGGAATTAGTACTGGGATTTTCTAGGTCAGTTTTTGATGATATTTTCATTCTTGAAGGGGACAAAATTATTGTCACAATAAATAGAAACAATTAAATTTAAAAAAGAATAGAAACAAATTACATTTTAATTGCTTTAATGGGAAAATATATAAAATCAATTTCCTTAAAAAATAATACAAACGAATTTAATTGTTTTTTGAGATATTGATTAAATAATTTTGACCTGTTAATGATGATTCACCCTATATTATTTAATAGCTGAACAAAAAGTGTATACAGATGCTTTCTATAATTATATTTATTAAGCTTTCTAACTTAGTGCTTAATACATTCAGACATAGAATCAAAAGATGCATCACAGGCATGATATCAATTTTCTAACCTACTACTTTAAAAAATTTTTATGTATTGATTTTTGCACTTTTGCACATGTACACCCCAAAATGTACTATACTAGCACATTAAAAATGTGCGGCATAATATGCACTATCGATGGGTACCTTTAAAATATCAATTAGCACATTTGGGCACTGTGCAGCAATTGATTGGCACTTTTTTCTAGGTTTGCTATGGATACGGTTACCATAACCATGGTTACAACCGCCTTGATTTACTGTATCCGTTGATAATCTAAAAGGCCCCTTGGTAACCGTTGCTAAGGGTACTGAAACCGTTGATAGGGACCTCGGAACCAATCAGAGTGTTGCTACATCAATTCATTCGGCACCGTAGCTATGTTAACTGCGACCTTGGAAACGGCCTCTCCACGTTTACTGACTTACATCCGTTGCTCTGCTAACTGGTAACGCCTCGTAACGTAATGAGAATTTGACGTCCCCAAATGAATTAAAAAAGAACTACTTTTTCCCATGGCTACAAACAGGTTTTCATTGGTTACTGTACGGATTTTCATAGTAACTGTGCAATTTCTTTGGTTACAGTGATCTGTTGCCATGGTAACGTTACCGTTTCAGGATTATGGGAAATATTATCGATTGGTTCAAAACATCCATTTTCGTCCTACGTTAATGTCACACAATAATCATTGCACAATATGTTCCTATAAAATATTTTTTTAATTCAGAAATCCATAATTATTTTAATAAAATAATTAAATAAATTGTAATTCTACATCATTCTTTAATGTACTTTTGAATAATACCTTAACATAATAATTTTCGTCAATTTCGTTATTGTATTATGTATTATGTATATATATATATATGTATTACTTAATAAAATGTTTACAGAAATGGTTATTCAAAGAAAAGTTTTAAGCTTGAAAGAAAAAATCGCAATTGGTTATGACCAAGGCTGTATCAATAACTTTGCAATAAAATATGCACTTCACAGAAATAATGTTTTTAATTGTAGAAAGATGCTATTAGCAAAAGAAAAGTTTATATTTAGTTTCATATTTTAATAACTACATATTTTTATTTAAATTGATAGTCACACTGTTAGAAAACGCAATAGGAATGGAAAAGGTGCCAGTTGTGGAAGCAAAATTAAATGAATTCATTAAGTAAGAACATAATGAAATTTTTTGCTTTGGTAGGGAAACATTAATGTCAGCCGCTATAGAAATAGCTGGTAAGACTCGAACAGCAGACGAAGAACACCATAAGCTGACAGTTGATGGCTGATTACAAAAGACTCTGAAACGCGCCGGTATTATATAAGTGTTTCATAATGGCGAACCTCCAAATATAAGTCAATGAACTTGCATAAGTTGGTTAGATCAATTCTGGCCGTTACTAAAACAAAATTGTACTGCTGATTTAATATTTAATATTGATGAAACGGTCCTCTATTTCGAAGCTCAACATTCAAAAACATATGTATCACCTCGGGATAATAGAAAATCCTCTAAAATTAAAAACGATCTGTGGACAATTGTCATGTGTTGCAACGTTAATGATTCCATTAAAATATCCTTATTTATAATTAGTGTAAGGAGTTTTGTGACTTAAATTTTTGAATAATTAATTTGTAATAACATATTTATAATTAAATACTTTCAAATGATTTATTTATATAAATTTAAAAAAACAAATATTTCGGATTAATAATAAAAATTTTAATTCAAATTTAATTTATTAGAATTTGACTTTTTGGGAAATAAATAATTCTGAGTAACATATATTGTAAATAAAATTAGGTTTTAAATAAAAATTTTAATATTTATAACAAGTAATTGTATCTCAAAATTTGTATTCAAAAAATAACTATAATCAAATGTTTTTTTTTAAAAATGGAGTTGTAAAATAAAAATCATAATGTTTTATTTACAATTAAAATGGTATCAAATTTGTATAAAAAATATAATTATAATTAAATGTTTTTTTTAAAAATTAGGTGGTAATATAAAAAAATCATAACTTTTTATTTAAAATTGAAATCGTGTCAATTTGTATTAAAAGAATAATTATAATTGAATGTTTAACCAATTAACGAAGAATAAAATATTAATAAATTTAACTTTAACAGTAGATGTACCATTCAAATATTATTAAAGATCTAAAATTATATTTAAGTTAACTGGTTGTAGATAAATAATATTGCAATCACACCATTTAAATAATTTTAGATTACTAGAAATTGTTGCAAAACACGTTTAAAAATGATTTAAAATAGAACAGTTATTATTTAGATTTTTATAATGTATTTTGAAGATTTTTATAAAATAATAAAATCCTAATATATAAATTAACGTACTCAAAAAATAAATTCAATTTTAATTAACGTTTTAATAAATACGATATCAGTATTATAATCCAGTATTTTTATGTATAATTAATCTGGTCAAAAAAAGAAAACAAAAGAAAAGTTCCTCAAGAAAAATTGTTTAAATAATTGTAATTGTTATTGAAATAAAATTTGGTGTTAATGAATTATAATTTTGATCAAGAACCCAACAATTAGAAAAAAGCAAGAATTCAAAAACACTACCCAAAGATTAGACGCAGGTTGGACTTTTAGGATATGAGGGTAATGCAAATGAATGGATGACAAATGATCTATTTATAAAGTGGTAAATTTTGTTCTCTTATTTATTAAAAAGCTTATCTTCTGGAATGCAACATTTTCACTTTTCATACTATGATTGCATGTGTCTGTATGGTTTGATGGTACCGTGGTTTAATATGATATTAGATATCAATGTGATGTAGTTGTTTTAAAATTCTAAATTTAACATTATGTTGGGTGTGATATTATTAGTGCTGGATTTTATATTATTATTTTAATTTTATTAATTCAAATTTATGTGTTTCATGTTATGCTTTAGCATCTTAGTTTATTTTGACCCAACCTATTATTTAAATATATCTCTCCGCTAAGTGTCTCTAACTCACACTTATTAGAGATTCATAACGTACCCCATCAACCTCATCTGGCCCTTTTATCTCGCCAGTGAAGTCGATGAATTACCTATTGGGTTCTTCATTATATTTAAATATCTTAGGTCTATGAAAGTTGGTTTATGCTACTTCTATTTAGTTAATGATTATCTTATTTCTTTCTCAACATGTTTTTTTTATTTGATTACTATATTTCTTATTATGAGTTTATCATTTTCATGTCAGAGAGTAAAGTTAAAAGAATATGAACAAATTATATGTTGACATTTTTTTAAATATAACAAAAGAAAATGCATTAAAAGAAAAATCCACCCATCGTCCCTAATCATCCAAATCTGATAGATTGACAAACTCTTCACCTTGACCAGTTGTGATAGATCGGAACTGTAGGCGGTCACGAATCTCCTTCTGAATTTCTAGTTTTGACTTAAAGTCCAGCCATTCTTGTTGTTCTATAGTCTCTTGAAAATTATTTGTTGGAAAAAGCAACGAAATTTGATGCGAGGTATCAAAATCAGGAGACTCTCTTTGATTGGTTCCATTTCTGATTACCGTCTTTCCATCTTGGACGTCAACCTCAATACGACTGGGTTTAAAAACAGCTTGCAGCTCATTCTTGGCCTGTTGAAACATTTGAGCCTTTCGCTTCCTCTGCTCCCGCCGCTTCTGGGATCTGCTGAGCACCCCAGAGGAAGATGATGTCATATCCTCTTTCATAATTGACCCATAAATGTTCGGGTTCGTCACCAGAGGCTTCTTTTTTGTATTTGATCCAATCTTGTTTGCTGTTTCTATAATTATTTACGGTTGCTCTTCTGAAACCTTTTCGATCACCTTCTTGTAGTAGCTGGACATATTTTGCTGAATTCTTATCTCGGTGACCTCGTTTTACAAGGACTTTATTTTTTGTTGTCCTAGCAAAT
>MQRK01236364.1:12825-25684 GCA_001938485.1 Girardia tigrina
GAATTGATAGAGGAACGGAATTCTTTCTGTAGTCTTCAAATTCGGTTGTCCTCTTCGTCAATTCGTCATTCAGCTTGTCACATTCGCCTTTCCATTTCTGCAACTCCAGCAGCAGTTCTTTTTGTTGTTCTTTGCTTTTATATTTTCTATCCATGCTGTATGAGGATGATGAGTGGATTAAAAAAAATAAAATAAAAAAATAATAAAAGAACAAAAAGAATAATTGAGGCTGATAGAAACAAATTCTCTTCTAGAAATGAAACTTGGCAAGGACTTTCTCAAACTTCCAGATCGTCAATAGTCTCGGCAGGCACTATTAGCACCTGCCGTTAATCTATTAACGGATCGGCAGTCATCAAATTACCTCACAACCTGTTCATATTCCCTACCTGATCGTTAATAGTCTCGGTAGGAACTATAAGCCCTTACCATTATCTATCGACATATCGGCAGCCTTGAGGTGCTCCCCAACCTCCATCAACTACAAAAAAAGGAAATGAAATCCAAAAATTACCTAAGTTTAAAACAAAAATCCTTTTTCTCTAATAAAATTTATTCGATAAAAAGTCTGATCAAGTGCACAAATTCAGATGAATTTATATCAATCTTTCGTCACAAAAACTCACAGAACCAGCAAGCAGACAATTCTCACAGTCAACCTTCAATCATCCTTCACTAAGTCAACAGTCCTCATATAGAAATAACCCTGAGATGGCCAAAATCCCGATCAAACCCACGTCAACAAATCAGGTAATCAAATTCTCACAAGAAAATATTCAAATCGACAGGATCCAAGGGTCAAAACCAATTAAAAGTTTCTATTTTTTTAATTAATTAATTATAAATTATAATATTTTTTATTTTTTGTTTTTTTAGATTTAGGGAGTTTTTCCATTGCCTGCCTCGGTGCGGGTACAATGAATAGGCCCGCGGCTGACGCGAAGGAAAAACTCACTATTCCCAACAATTATTATAAAATAAAGGTTTCTTATTAAAACCACATTTTATACTCTGTTTTTGCCTTCATATATTAGTTTTAAAATCGCTAATTATCTTGAGATGATTGTTTATTTAATGAAATGGTATGGTAAATTGTTCTGAAAGTAATGTATTAGGTTGAGGAATAAGTTCGTATAGTTTTTACCGAAGATTTTTATTTAAACAAAAAACAATAATTATATCAATAAGTTAATCAATTATATATTCGCCGTTACTTTTTACAACCTTTTTCCACATCTCGACAAATTTATTGATGCCATTCCTCCAAAAATCACCTAGTCTGGTGTCAAATAAGTTGTTGAGTCACTTTTTAAGGACCTCTGTTATCGAGAGAATACTGTTATGTGGAGAATACGAAGGATACTGAAGGACCTCCCATTCGAGCTCTTGGAGTGCGGCTCTGACGACTTGTGGAACAAGAAGCCTAGCATTGTCGTGAAGGAGTTTGGCTTGATCATGTCAAACAGGTCTTTTTTGCCGAATAGCCACATTCACGTAGGTTATCTGAGCAATGTAGAGCTTCTTGTTCACCGTAGCATTCTTTTCAAACATTTCCAAGTGCACCATGCCCTGCCAGTCTAGCCAAACAAATATCATGAACTTCATTGGATGACATTTCAGCGTATCACCTGGAGCCACCCACTCCTGTCTTTGCTTCATATTGTTTTATAGGCAGCATTTTTCATTACCCGGGACGATTCAGTATAAAAATCGCTGTTTAGACCACATGTTGCTCGATGGTGGACGAGATGGTGAGAACCAATTTAAAGGCGACTTTCTTTGCTTTTTTTCCTTGAGCCCGTGGAGCAAATAGACTCCCAATGTTTTGGTAAATCCGATTGAGTGAAGGTAATTGAGAATCGTTTTATAATCGCAGCTCATTTCTTCTGTAAATTAACGACTGATTTGGTGACCGTTCTCCTTCAAGAGAGGTTTGAGACGTTATTCTTCGAATTCAGAAGGCATTCCACTGCGGGACGTATCATCGACGTCAAAGTCGACATTTTGGAATTTTTCAAAAATTTTCGTGCTGCAAATTGGCCTATGATACATTCATACATGTCCCATATGTCATGGGGTACTTTGGCAGTTTTTTGACCTCGCTGAAAAGCAAAGAAGAGCAGATATCTAAAATATTGATATGTTTTGTTTTTTTTATGTTTTATATTTTTAATATTTTTATGTTTTCCATTTTTAAACCTCAAAACTAATAGAAAATTCAATAACTCAAAACTAAAATTAACATAGTTTTTGTAGAACAGAAAAAGTTCTATCGCATGAATACTTAACTCTTGCCAAACAGCAAACAAATCACTGTAAAATAAAAGAAAATATAAAAATGCTAAGAACTTATTTCCCAACCTAATATTTTGTTTTCATTCAAAATATAATTTTAATATATACTGACAGTTTTATTTTATTTTTCACTAAAATTTAGTTTTATATAAAAATAATAAAATAAAATTACCAGAATTAAATAAATTTTGTTATTTATCCGTGTTGTTTCAATCAATCGAGAATCAGTCGTGCTCGACCAAAATAATTGAATTCTTTCTCCAGGATCAAATTTTATATCTATAATGTTAACATTCGATTTATTCTTCCATAATAATAATCACAAACTCATCGCTCCTTCGAATTCAATACAAATATCTTTATTTTGCGAATATCCCACATTAAATATTTCCGGATCTGATTCAAATGGTTCAATCAATGAATATATTTTATCTCCTGTACAGATCTATGTAAACAAATCAAACAAATAATTCAAAATATATAAATTTTAATAACATTTATGTTAATTTTGAGATTATATATGTTTATTCGTAAAGTATTAATAATAGTCGGTGAAGTATTGATCAATGTATGAGATGATCGGTTGAGCGAGTTCCAGATCAGATCATTTGATTCACTGATATACAACAACGATGATGATCGATTTCTGAATAAGACGATATTTATTTTATAAAATAATAATAAATGTATTTCTACCGAAATCGGAATTCTACAAGACAATATTGTTTAGAGAATAATTGTTTCCACGACATTTGGACGGATATTTTTGCATTTGAGGAGTTTTTGATAACGAAAGAGGAATTTTGAGGATTGTAAATGAATAAATCTGAATGAATAATAATGAATATATATTACCCTGAAAAATATTCTTGAAATGATGAACAAAATTTAAATCATACAGTAGTTTTTTTATTTATATAATATCGTTCTCCATGTTTGTTTTTTGACTGATTAGGGAATGCAAAATACCGGATATTTCCAATACCGGTATTACCGTATTGGTTTCTCGCCAAACATTGTAATACCGGTATTACCGGTAAAGGTTAATAAAATGAAAGTGGTTAAAAATCATTGATGTATTTTAATATATTAGAAAAATGACAGCGTTTTTTCTATTAATCTTAAGTGTATAAGGATAAGACCATCTAATTATTCAACAATTTATAAATTAATACTATTATTTCAAAAATATTATCACAAGAAGCTCAAAAGAAGAATATCAAAAACTGATTAACTAAATATATTGATTCAAAAAATATGAGCGCAAGAAACGCAAACAATCCATTCTGGATCTTATCTTGGTACAAAACAAAGCTACAGCAGAAAAGGCTCTTTCCGCTTCAAAACATGATGGAGCGATTCTCAATAGAGCTTGATTTAAAAATTCGAAATATTTACCTCTGGTATTTTGCTCGATAAACAGTTTTAGTTCTGTTTGAGGATATTTTTGATATTTTGTTGGAGCCTTTCAGCTTCAGTACTATGAGTTGAAGAAATGTTTCTTTGAATCATTAAATGCAATTTTTCAATCATTGACAAAATTTCTAATTCAGATGGCTGCGCTGTCTCTGTAGTGTTAATGATTTGAGCTGGTAAATCCCGAGCAGTATTTAATATTTTTTCCACTGGATATAAACGTTCTATCAATTCAATAATGTTTTGTTAAAGTTGTCCTCGACTTCTAATGAAGATTTGAAAATATTCATCGTTGTCATTTACATAACTGTCTGGATCATGTATGATAGCAAATAAATCTGAGATTATTGATCAATGCCTTGAACCAAACTATCTTTTAGTTTATTACTTAACCAATTTTTGTTTAGATAATTCCTTCAGCATGAACTTTGGAATGATGTCCGTGGTTAGTAAATTTGCATCTGAAGAAGAAAGAGTCTCAACTACAACTTTTTTTCCACATCTTCAATTCATCATCAAAAAAGTTGAAATTAACATTTATATCAGACAAAGTCTTGCTATTTTTACATTAACGCATGCTCCCTTCTTGAATATCCGTCCAGGAAGCGGTATGTAGGAGCTGCCTATCATTGGGGAGTATTTATGAACATGAATTATCAATTGATTAACGGATGAAAGAGTCCATCCACTCTTCTTCTCCTTGCTTTCATCGGCTTCCTTTATTATTTTGGTATGTTCTTCACTGAGCCACTTCAAAATATCATCAAATTCTAACATTGGTCTATTTTGGTCTTGAAGGCTCTATTTGACAGTTCATCATCAACATTGGTGAATGTTGCCTCCAATTTAAAGTTGACTTTGATAGCCTTGAAATCAACCATGTTGTCTTGTAGAATCTCCACCGTTTCCTTCTTGGAATATTCCAGAAACTCATGGAGACTTGTAACCTTGCTGCCTAGGTTAGCCTGGAGAGCCTTGATAACATATTGACGTACCTTCTTATTCAATGAAGCTTTATGAATTGGTCTCTGTCTTGAGCTTTGTAATGGAACATTTATGATATTTGTATCATTTGCACGTTTTGATGGAACATTTGCAGCCTTGGCAGCATTTGAAACATGTACCTCCATTGCAAAATTTGTAACATTTACATGTTTTAAGGGAAATTTGGTCACACTTGAAAGATTTTTCTCTGTTTGAACATTTGAAATATTCTTCTCAATTGGAACATTTGAAACATTTGATGCTGCGAGAACTGGACTGACTGATGATTGGAAGATAATCTTCTTGGACTTCACTAAAAAGTCACACAAATGGTCCTTGTGACATTCATAAAATTTATTATAGTGGCCAATACTTACATTTTGACATACTGGACAAATGTAATGCTCACATCTATTGAACACATATCTATAGTAACGCTGCATTGTATCATGACAATTTTGTGGATTGTGAACATTTGCCAGGCAGCATCTGTATAATGGACATTGTTGAATTTTCGTAGGAATTTTCTCTTGAATAATTTTCGACATATTTTCTTTGAATATATTCTTTTTTGATTTGGTGAAAGGAACTAGATGTTGTTTATGGTCTTCAAAACTAGTTCTGTACACTACCTCACATGTTGGACATATAAAATATTCTTGTGAAGAGAAATTGTATTTGTAGTATTGGTATAAATTTGAATTCTAAAAAAAATTATTTATTTACGGAGCTGAAAAAAAACTCACCATTTTCTTAACAGGATTTTGAAATAATGACAGATGTCTGATTAGAAATTTAAAATACTGAATGATTCAGTATTTAATGAATGCAATTCTTTGACATGATGAGTGCAAATGCATGATTAATGAAATTCGTTGACATGATTGTGAGGAATATTTTAATTTTGGTATGTTGAAATTGGTTTGTTGAATTTTGTATGTTGAGTTTAGTATTTGGAAATGTGTTTCTCCCACCCAGGTGGAAAATTGATATTTTAGATGTTCACGATAAATAATTATTCGAGTATAATTTGCATTTTAAAGCACAACATAAGATATTTAACATTGGAGTGTGTTAATTTGTCCCTTCAACTATCTACCTACCTGGTAGTTGTCAACGTTTGCAGCTGGAGCATCTGCCGCAGTCACTTCAAAAGCAGTGACCGCCGAACATTATTTGAACATCGCGAATGATAAAATAATAATAATGAGATTTTCAAAAATAAAATTAATATTTAAACATTAAATTAAAAGTTTTCCTTATTGTAAATTTTATTTTCTCAAATATAAATGATGAAGAATTAAAATTTAATATTTTGAAGGACAATTAAACTGTTCGATTAAATATAAATGTTAGATGAAAATTATTATTAATTTTACCTTTTTTACAATATGTTTCGTTTGACATCCACAAAGAACAGTCGAAAATATTAACTCTCCTTTTTTTCTTTATACATCCTGTAATATTACAAATGTTATCTTCATATTCCTTCGTACAAAATGGAAAAATATTTTCTTTGTGAATTCGCAATTGAAAAGAAATATTGTTGAAATATAAATAATCGATGCAACCCGCCAGCAGATCATTTCTATGACCATTGATGCTACCATTAGATGGAATTTCTAAACTAAGATTTCCGATCCACAAGAAAGTTTTGTTTGACATTTCATTGAAATTATTCAATATTAAATTATTTAAATCATTCAATGTTTCCTCTAAATGGAAAATATAATGACGAAGAATTTAATATTACAAGTATTACTATTATCATTTAGTTAATACATTTAATGTAAAAATACACCTTAAAACTAGTTAGACTGCGACTTCTCACTCCTTTGATTATGCGCATTTGTTAAGTAATAAGTATATATAAATATAATTTATTGTAATATTAACTAATTATTTGTATCTGTAAAAAATAGATTTGATGAAATTAATATTATTGGGTTCTTGATCAAAAGACATTATCATGAACACAAAAATTTATTTCTATAACAATTTGAATTTTTTAAATAAATATTTTGGAGGAACTTTTGTACTTTCTTTTTTACACAACCAATATAAATAAAAATAGATATAAATAAAAATATGGTTAGCATATTTTTTACAAATTAAAATACTATATTTTCTTTAATAAAGTTTTAGTGAATTAAAATTTTGTCATAAAGATTTTGTTGCGTCTTTTATTAATTTTTCAATTTTATGGTACATTTAAATTTACCTGTTTCTCAATTACATTTTCCAAAAAATTAAAATCGCATTTTTTATTTAAGTCGATTTAATGATTTTATAATTATTTTTTAATTCCCATTTTAATTTCCAAAAAAATATAACCACATTTTTAATTTACTTTGATTTAAAAGTTACCAAAATGGTTTAGTTTACTTTTATTTCGCAAAGAAATATCAAACTTAAATTACTTTTATTTTATTTCAAATAAATATTTTCATCAAATTTGAAATTAACTTTTTTTACTTTATAATAAATCTTTACATAAATCTTTTAATAACCCTACCGTAAAATTTATTCTATTTCTTACTTAAATTAATTTTTTACATTAAATTTGTGAAAATCTTATTTTAACATATATATAACGGTATTTTACGGAATGTAATTGTTTATTTAATAATTTGATAAGATTCAAAAATTTTATATTTTATGAACGCTCCCAACAAATGTAAAAGATTTTAATGATGTATGCAATTAATATATTTGATGTAAAATAAGAAACCATGAGTTTTTTTTAAATAAATCATTGCGAGTTAAGTAAAAATAAAAATATTTAAAAATAAAATGTGTTGACCCTTCCAGATCTAAGAAACAGAGCTTAAAAGTTATTAGAATCCACGCCAGAAGAATCATTGGAACCTGTTCAGCCCCTCTAAAAAGAAAACCAACACAAAAAATTTAAAAGCAGCCCGAATAGAGTTAGCGCAGAATGTACGAAACTCTACTGATAAAAATAATATTGAATTACCCTACAAAAATTTTGTATATCATATATATTTTAAGGAACGTAAAACCTAGAACACCATATATGGAAGACAAGTCAGCAGATAATAAAATAAAAGAAACCAAATTGCAGTAACTTTTTATGAAAAACCCGAAAGCGGCCATGAAGCATATCCTACCTGATGCCAGTTGTATAAATGCCTGAAAAAGTAGAAGTCCGTTGGAGAGAAGTCTGGTGAATATGGTGGATGAAGCAGGGTTTCATAGTCCAAATCATTAAGCTTTTGAAGAGTCACTTTTGAAATATGAGGTCTAGCGTTATAATGAAGAAGGATGAGACCTTTTCGATTGTCTAATCCATGACAAAGCGTTTTCAAATTTTTATGCATTTCATCAATTTCATGACAGTACCTCTCCGCTGTAATTGTTTCACCTGGATTCAAGAAACTATAGTGGATGATTCCAGCATCACACCATAACCTTACGGGGTGTTAGTTTCATACAGGATCCATTTCTAATCACAGGTAACAATACAATCAAGAAATGGATCGTTTTTATTTCGACAATGATTGGCATAACAAATTTCATAGCGTCAGTTCTTTTGATTTTCATTCAAATCATGTGGAACCCATTTATCAAGTTTCTTGATTTTTCGAAGTTGTTTTAAATGATCCAGGACTGTTGAATGACTAATGCCCAACCCATCTGCAAGTTCTCTGATTGTTGTACGGGAATCTGTTTCCACCAGTGTCCTCAAATTGTCGTTGTTCACAGCAACTGGACGACCACGACCTTCTTCATCTTCAAGGTTTTCATCTCCATCAGAAAATTTTCGGAACCATCGTTGCACTGTGCGCTCAGAAGCTGTTCCCTTGCCAAACTCTTTATTGATATTGCGAGCCGTTTCTGCTACTTTACGACCCAGTTTAAATTCGTACAAGAAAATTACTCGAATTTTAATTTTTTCCATTATTAATTTAGCACCGTAAATATTCTACCAAAATAATAGCAATATGTTAATAATGGCTATAGGAATATACAGCTAGGCATAAGATTTCAAATAATATTTAACACTAATGTATTTAAACTTATATGCATATCAAAGTAAATAAACAAAGTATAAAGCTCAAAAACCGCCATTAGTTTTCGACCAACCTAATATTTAATAACATTACTAATTATTTAAATGTTGAGAATTAAAATATCTTATAAATTATACTTACAAATCTTACATCCCCTGTTTTTTAAGATTTTTAATTTCTCAACGTTAAGGTTGACTACGTTGTTGTCGGAGTTACGATGTATGTACCTCATATCGTGGATTTTGTCTATGATTGTATATGGACCTTCGTACTTGTCTTGGTGCTTGTCTCGAATCTCTTTCTTTATCCAAACCATCTCCTCTATCTGAAAATGTCGTCTAGTTATTTCGGTGTTCTTTATTTGTTTCTCTTTCATTTTTTTAATAATATTTGCCGGGGTTTCTTGTTCATTGGTAACCAACCCGAACGGTTAATCTGCCTTTCAAATACTACCTCTGCGGGACAGAAACCTGTCGTTTTCTGTACTGTGGCGTTCAAACTAAATTCTATTTCAGGAAGTAATGTAGCCCAATTTATTTTGTCTCTGTCTTTCAAAGAAGCATTTATATATTCCCGTATCGTTCTGAATTGCCTTTCTATGATTCCGTTAGTATTGTGGTGGTATGGGCTGGAAAATATTAAGGTAATGCCTACTTCTGAAGCTAGATTTGCCATCTTAGATATGAAGCTCTTTCCACAATTGACATGTATTTCTTTAGGTGAGCCAAATTTCAAAATCCAATTCTTATTGTCGATGTTTACAATTGTGTTTTCTTCTTGCGTTTCACATGCCATCAGAACTATGTATTTACTGAAGTGATCAATAATAGCGATAATATATTTTTCCTTTTTCAAAGTTTCTCTAAAAGGCCCGCAGATTTCAATGTATATTTTCACGAATGGTTCATCTGACTGTATCTTTACTGTTTTTTCTTTCGTTTGTGTTGTCAGTGTTTTTATCTGTTGGTATGAAATACAGCCTTCAATTGTATCTTTTACGGGTTTCCCCCTTGTATTCATGTCGAAATTGTTCTTGATGTATTTGTCAGTTTTTTCCGCACCTTCATGACATAATAATTTATGGATGTGTGTAATAAATTCTTTTTTCTTGTTATCTGGTATCCATATCTTTCCGTCTTCCGTATAGACTGTTCCATTCTTGACGATAAACCATCCGCCGTCTGCTGACTCCTTAATCATCTCGATATCCTTGTCCTTTTCCTGCCAATATGAGATCGTTTTTATTGGAGACATCGTTAATATTCGTGTTTTCATTTTGTGTTTCTTAGCGTCTTCATGCTCCATCAAACATTGTTTACACGTACCACAATCTTTTCTGGACAACATGTCCGCGTTGTCGTGTTGTGAACCTTTCCTGAATCGCATGTCAATGTATAAAATGTTGAGGTAGTTGAGCCAAGTCTGAAACTGTTCAGTAATCTGTTTCCTTGTATTCATCATAAACGTTATAACCTTGTGGTCTGTCTTAAAGACTAATCGTTTCCCGTACAGATAATGCTTGAAATGATCACAAAAATAGTATACAGCCAAAAGTTCTTTTCTGGTTATGCAATATCCTTCTCATGGCTATTCATCGCTTTCGACCCGTACGCGATCACGAATTCCCTTCCTAAAACATTCGTTTGAGATAGTACCGCCCCAATGGTATCGAAGCTGGCGTCAGTGTCTAATATGAATTCTTTCTTAAAATCTAGGAACGTCAGTATCGGGGCTTCCATTAAAGCTTTCTTCATTTCATCAAAGGCTGTCTCACATGCATCTATCCAGACTAGTTTCGCCTGATTATTCCCACACATACTTTCCAGGGCTCTGGATTTTCTTGCATAGTCTTTAATGAATCTTCTGTAGTAGTTACAGATTCCAAGCAAACTTCGAACACTCTTGATGCATTTAGGTCTGGTGAACGTTCTGATAGCGTCTATTTCGCTGGGATCTGTCCGTATTCCATATTTATTAATTATATATCCTAGAAATTTGACTTCTTTTCTCAGGAATTTGCACTTCTCGGGATTCAAGTGGAGTCCCGCGTCGCCAACTCTCTTGATAACTTCTTCTAGGACTGTATAGTGTTCGTCTAAAGTCTCGGTGGCCACTAAAATATCATCTAAGTATACTGATGCCCCACTCTTTATAGTTGCGAGTATTTTCGTCATAACTTCTTGAAATGTACCGAGGGCCGCCGCTATTACAAATGGCATTCTTGTGAAACAAAATTGGCCCGATTTTGTCGAAAAGTCTGTTTTTTCTTATGACTCCGGGTCTAGTTCGATCTGATAAAATGCGTTACCCAAGTCTATTGTACTGAAATACTTTGTCCCGTGTAAGGTATCCATCATCTCTTCCGCATTGGACATGGGAAATGCTTGTCTTTCAGTAATTTGATTTAACTGTCGGAAGTCTAAACATAATCTCACGTCTGCACTTTCTTTCTTCCACGAGCATACTAATGGTGTATTCCAAGGGGAGTTCCGAATGATTCCATTTTCGAACAGATTTTTGATTGTTTCTTCTATTTTAACTTCTAAATGCATCAGTTTTCTCCGAGGTTTCATATTTATGGGTCCACCATTGGTAACAGTCTTATGAGTTATTAGTTTTGTACACCTTATATCCCATTTATTCGCCATGAAAACACCTCTGTGTCTGGAAATTATTTCCATCAATCGAGGAGACTTCTCCAGATCTATAGTCATCCTTCTTTTTTCCATTCTGTTTCCATTCCGTTCTGTTTCCATTCCCTTGCATTTTTTCTTTTTTTTCTTTTTGTTCTTTTTTTCTCTTGCAATGTAGCAGGATTTCTTTCTCCACCTCTTCTTCGTTCTACTTGTATGACGCCAATTTTGCTGCAAATTTTTGATATTTTTGAAATAATCTTCTAAAGATTCGGATCCCCGTCGATAAATTAATATTTCCATCATATCTTCAAATCTCGAAGTTTTCTTTGCGAACGCTTTCCGCAATTTGTCATCGAAATTTTTTATATTGACGTCGACTTCATTGTATATTTAATTGATTCGTCATCCAATAGAGTCTTCACAAGGATAGCTTTCATGCTCTATCTGGTGTTAGTCAACTCGAAGAATCGCTTGCATTTGGTGATGAATAATTCCACATCTTTGCATTTTGTATACTGCTCTGGAATTATTCTGCCCAGGAGTATTTCTGAGGTCGCGGTCGCCATGTTAGGAACGACATTAGTCGCATGTCTCCTGTTTCTTCCGACATTCAAATAACAAAGGAAATAAGCCTGGAACAAAATAATTTATTAATCGACAACTTTTGAATTTTCCACAAATTTTCTGTTTATTTAAACAAGTGAATTTATTTGAGGATATTTTTAGTATTTCTATTTTTAACCGTTTCTTATAAATATGGATATGGATATAGATATAGATATTTAATAACATTAATAATTATTTAAATATTGAGAAATAAAATATCTTATAAATTTTACTTAAAAATCTTACAGGTTACTCATGGATTCATAAATGGGACAAACAGAATAGTACTTGTCGCTACTCTGAATACCTATCTAAATCCCCCTCTCAACCTCACCTATTTACAATGATCACCTAAGTCAGAATGAAAGGAGATTCATTCATCAGGCTCGGTCATATACAGTGCCTGTACGTTGTAGACCAGGTTGTTTGGTTAGTATTCCGTGTCGGCGTGGTTGTCCAAAAGAAGAAATATTTTGTCATATGTTAGTTCGCTGCCTCTCCATGAACAATTTCTGGAAAGCCTGTCTTGACTCTATTCAAGACATTTTGGCAAAAGAGTTATGAATCACAACATCTGGTCAAAGAGTTGATCTTCAAATATCTTTTCGAGAGAAACGTAAAAGTTTCCGTGTTGACGTTAAGTGCCCCTATGAAACTAACAAAAACATATTTAATGCTGATAGGAAAAATATTGGGACTTGAGGGAACAAATAATACACGCCTTTGGGGACTCCTGGGAAGTTCATCTTGACACGTTCATTTTTGGGCCATTAGGATCATGGTTACCCAATAATAAACTTATCCTTCATGATTTATTTTTAGGAAAAAGAAAAGTGCCGATTGCCCGAGCCTGTGTCCTGTTCAATATTAAATGGTCGGCGTCACAGT
>MQRK01236369.1:7603-21466 GCA_001938485.1 Girardia tigrina
TTTTTGTAAAAGTCGTTATCATTTGTGTATGGTGTGCTGATATGGGCTTGATGACTAATATTATATATGTTAAGTGGTTTGGCATTAGTTTGGTAAAATAATGCATTTTCTCATATACACACACACATGTATGTGAGTATGTTTATAGACTATATAGCATTCATGTGTGTGTACATGAAACGAACATGTGAATTTTTATGTGTAATAAAGTGTTAATAAGTTATTGAAATGACCAATGAAAAGGCATTTAGCTATCATATAAAGCAACTTAATGGAAAAAAATCATTATTCATTGATTCAAGGTCACACTGACTAAATTCATCAATAATGGGAAGAAAGGGAGGCATTAAGAGCTATAAGAAAGCTCAAGTTAAGATTCTACTTGATGGAGGCAAGCAAAGTATTCGAGAAATTGCAGCTTTAGTTGGTGTAAGCCATACAACAGTGCAGCGTTGCAAAAATGCCACTATCCAGTCCCATAGAATTGGTCACTGTAGAAAGAAGAAGTTGACTACCAGTGCTGATGAGAGAGCTATGATGCGGATAATATCAAAAAACTCAACTGCGAAGGCAAAAGATGACGAATCAGCTCTACAGGCAGCCGGAACAAGATTATCTTTGAGGACAACTCAACGCAAATTGAAAGAATTAGGCTGCAAGTCAGTCAAAGCGAGACGGGTACCTGTGTTGACTGCCATGATGAAGAAACAAAGATTGGAATGGGCAAGAAGTCATATACACGGGACAGTAGAGAATTGGGAAAAGGTTACAATTAATTTTTATTCATTAAATACATCATATTTGTGGGATTTTTTGTGTATTCACATCATTTTAATATTTCTTTCATAACAAGTTGTTTTCACAGATGAATCGATTTTCGAGTGTGGGACATCTGGTGGTCATACAGTGTGGAAACTGCCCAATCAACCTGCTCCAGTATATCAAGTTCAACGCCATCCAACCAAGGTGATGGTGTGGGGCTGCTTTAGTGCAAAGGGGGTATGTCGTCTTGATATTTGTGAGGGAATTATGAATGCCACCAAGTATGTTGACGTTTTGAAGAACCGTCTGGTGCCCCAAATGCGTGAGTGGTACCCTGACAATAGTGGTTTCCTACTTCAGAAAAAACACCATGCCCCACAGCTAATATTGTTGCCAAATTCATTGAAGACAACAATACTCGTTTCTTCCATGGACAGGGAATAGTCCTGATCTCAACCCCATCGAAAATCTTTGGGGTATCATCAAAAGAAAGCTTAAGGAAGAGACGATAACATCAAAGCAAGACTTAATTGGAAGAATTTTACATTTTTGGAACCATGACGCATCAGTTCAACAAACCTTGATTAGTTTGGACAATTCAATGCCAATAGAGTCGAAGCAGTTATCAAAGCAAAAGGAGGCCCAACAAAATACTAATTTTCTAAATTTTATCATACTAAAATTCTGACATTTTTTCATGATCATTATGAGTTATTTGATTTTCTTTTCGCTGGCAAATTTCAATAACTTAGAAATGATTAAATTTTTAAACATAATTAAAATTTTTTTTAAAAATATATATATTATATGAATCAATAAATTCTTTATTTTTCTTTCAATTCAATTACAACAAATCCTACTTTCCATTCAAAAACTTTTGTGAAGTTACCGCATAATATTAAAACAAACATGATATTAACCAATATATATATATATATATACATCATTTGAATTTTTTATTAAATTAACCTTTTTTTCCTTCACTTTGATAAAAAAAATTTATTTTTTAAAAACTAAAGAAAATTATTTAAAACGAAATCGAATAGAATTGTTGTTATTTTTTAAATTTAATTATAAACTATATAATATAATTATATATAAAATATTTTTCCGCAGTTTCTATTAAATTTTTAAACACTTCTGGGTTGAACGAGGCATAAAAGTCAGTAATTTATTTTTCAAGAAATTGATTTTTCAGCATTAAATTTGATTGTAATGTTATTAACTCTAATTGTACTAATGGCAAACGTACTAAAGGTAAATACTATTAATATACTAAGATAAGCTATATTTTATGTACCACTATTGGACATTGAATTTCAAAAAATAATTTTTTATCTTATGGTTAATTATTTTCAGCTTAAAATAAAACTATTTTTATAAGTACTAATTTATGTTTTTGTTTTATTTATTTTTATGCTTTGGTACATAACTAATACTAGTGAAGGATATGAATCTTTTTAGCATTGTTTAGATGTTTTCATATAAAATTTTTACTCATCTATACTCATTTTTGATTCACGGAAGACTTTGGGAACGCATTTCTTCGGAAAAGCCAAAGAAAAGAATCAATGTATTCTGGATTTACATTACGGATATAAAATTCAAATTTTGGAAAATATTATTCAATTAATCTAAATTAAAAAATGAAAAATAGGCTCCGTTTAGATTTCAATGAGGTCACCCATTTTGATGATATGAATAAATTGACTAATAAAAATTGCAACTTTTTAATTAATAAATTTTAATATTTTAGTCTTTTAAAATCTTCCTTAAATCTGAATGCATAACTATTTTAATAATGATACAAGTAGCTATAAACTATAACAAAGTAACATTAAAAGAAACAGTCTTTTCAAAAATAAAGCATTATTCATAAATAAAGCTTTTTTTAAAATCTATATCTATATAAATTAAAATCTTTTTATTGATTTTAAATTATAAGAAAAACATTTTATTCGAACAATAAAAGATCAAGTAAAACATTAAAAATACTCAAACAAATTATTGAATACTCAGTATAAATCATCTGTGTTCATCTTCTCTCTAAGATCATTCTTCTAATGGCAAAAAATACAATAGTTGCTAGACTCGAGAAATATAAATATACATCAGTAGGCTTTGTGTTGACTATTTATGATTTCTACTCGATACAGAGTCTATGACTTATTATCCTGTACACCAATGCTGGTACTGTATTCTCTACAATACTCATTTATCCATTCAGTTGGGGGAGGTTTATTAGTTACTTGGCACGAGATCTGAAATATATCTAAAATGCTTACTAAGGGTCAAATTAATCTGCTCAATTCTGATAAGGAAAATGCTTGATTTAAAACTACAAAAGACATATCTGCTGTTTGGTACAGTCATCAGGTTCCCCTAGAAACTGACCAGTGATAGAGACATGATGCTGGATTTGTTGCAGTTTGGGCCAATTTTAAATTTTTTAATAGATTTATATTGATATTACGTGGGCTTATCAGCATTGTTTTATTTTTAAATCATTAATAATTAATAGAATCGTCAATTGACAATAAATTCATTCAAAAATAAAATTTGGTTTCAAGATATTTGTTACGGTGAAATAACTGTCAATCACAAAAATGTTGATAACAAACTTAATCACAAAATTGAAATCGTTTCGAAAAATAATAATAGGGGAAAAATATAAATCGTTTTAAAAATATCAGTCTTAAAACATAAATCACCTCAAAAGTCGTTACATGAAATATACAATCAGAATATTCAAATTAATAAAAAGTGATTTTCGAAATTGGTAAAACATCAGACTTGACAAAGCTCGCTCTGATTAGTTAACCAATCAGATCGAGCCAATCGACTCAACTATTTCTCACTTGGCACACATACTCAGCCTGGTACGATCGATACTAATAATTGTTCGTTTTAAAACAAAAAAGCTCAATTATTCAAATCAATGTGTTAATAATTTTTTAAGTTTCTTTTTTACTTAATTTTATTGTTTCTTTGTGGATAAGATAGATATGGTTATTTGAAAATATAAAAAAAATAATTTGACAAAATATAATAGAATTGTATCTAAAATTTTCGAAACATCGGTCGTTTTTTATTCATTCTAATTGTTACTAGTATCATTCTTTACTAACTGTCCCAAAATATGGAAAGTATGAGAAGTTCGTGATATTCTTTGATATTTTAACCATTTCGATACTCTTTGTACATAAATATACCATGACGAAAGGGTTAAGCAAAACCTTGTTCCATAATATCTCTAGATGTGATGTTGTTTGTTGCGAAAATTTCTATAATTTTACCTAAGAGTATCTGACATTTAAATCGTAAACACAGCCCCCTGACAATGTTTAACTGTGAAATAAAAATTTTTAATTGGAGCCGAATTTAAGTTTTTTCATCATATTAAAAAAATATCATTATGAGGATTTAGTTTAAATTTGCATTTTGACAAATTAAATTATTCTTTTTTTAAATTTGAAAGTTTTAAAAAATTAAATAAATACAAAAGTTTTAAAATTAAAAATGATCTTAAAAGGAAAACCAACGAAAAATAACTACTTATATAAAAATAAAAAACGTTTACAGTCATGACAATTGATATATTTTAATAAAAGTTCTGAAATAAGAATTTTAAAGTAAATAATAAACGGATTAAAATTTTTAACTTTTTTCAGAAATAATTTTTTAAAATGAAAGACTTATGGTAAATTTAATAGTTTGTATAAATTTACAAATTCTTTGACTCTTTTCAATCGAATTGTCTCATGTCCTAATTATATATAAAGCATTCATTGTGTCTATTTAAAGATTCAAAGTTAAACAAATTTTGTCAGTTGGAAACTTGTAAAACAATGACGAATTTGAAAGAATAAATAAAAATTGTGCATAATTTTTCTAGCTTCAATAAAGAACAATTAATAAATCCAGTGTTAAAATAATTGTCCTTACTTATAATTAGAATATTTATTACAAGCAAAATTAAAAAAATTGGAATTCCTTTAAATTAATTTCTTTTAACAAAATATTTTTTGGCTTAAAAGATAATTGAATATTAGAGACAGAAACTATTATAACTAATGGTAACTAATGAAACTTTGAGTTTTTTACTTAAAATACGAGGAATTAATGTGTAGATTTGCTCAATAATAATAATAATAATAATAATAATAATAATAATAATAATAATAATAATAATAATAATAATAATAATAATAATAATAATAATAATAATGATAATGATAATGATTGAGAGAAAATTGTGAATGTTGTAAATTTGTTGTTTTTTATGCTGCTTAGGTTGGTGACTCTCCTACTCAGATGAGATCGATGTATTATTGATTAATTATTTAAATCTAATGAGAATAATTTAATGTTAAAATAATAATTGTTAGGAAATTTTTAGGAAATATTTTTAAAATTTTTGAAATAATAATTGAATTCAAATTATCATGTTAAAATTAAAAAAAGCAAATCAAGAGCTAAATAAAGCTATGTTAACTATGATAACGTTTCGTAAATTTAAATTAAAAAAATGAAATAATTTAATTGTCAGAAATTAAAAAAAGTAAATAATACTATATTTAATACTATATTTATTTAAGCATATTTATTTGTATTATACGGTTTGAGATTTATGAAATAAATAGTTCCTCAAAATTAAAAACAAATAAATTTTGATTAAATTTCTTTAAATAAAATGTATTAGACATTTTTAGGTAAATAAAACTTGAAAAACTGGTGTCAGCTTTTAATATTGATAACGCGGAAGATGTTCCAAAAACATCTAACAATAATTAATTAAGAGTTTTATAATTATAAATTTTAATAATACTTTTTGAGTAAGTAATTTAAATTATTGAATTTAATATTATTTAAAATTTAATGTTTATTCTAAAATTTTCTTAATGCATTTTTATCCAATAAAATTTTGAAAAATTAAATATTATCATTAATTAATCAAAGATTTGAATATAGATACAAAAATATAACAATCAAGAACGATAGTTTCCGCAGATGGGACTATTGAAAATTGTTATAAAGACGAATCTGTTTGTGCTTTTAATAAATGTTTTGACGCAAATTGTGATGTTGGTAATAATAAAAAATAATAATAATATGGAATGTTTGATGTTTTGTTTTTGAATGTTTGTGTTTGTTCAGATTGTGTCTCTCCGATTCAGATAGTTGATTAATATTTCAATTGTTATTATCTGAAACTAATTTATTTTAATTTAGCGTTTAATGATTAAATTTATAAATTTCTGTAAAATTTTAAATGAAATTTACTAATTCATTTTAAATTTTTAAATAAATAAATTAATTTAATATTTTTTTAAAATAATTATAATTAATTTTAGTATAATTATAATTACTTTTTATAATTTATAATTACTTTTTAGTATCAATATTCAAGTTTTTCATTTTTATCTAATTAATACTCTAATTTTTTGAATTACTATAAAAATTTAATATAAAAATTCAATTATGTTTTCTCTCCATTATGTGTTATTATGTTTTTTTCTTTTATTGTTCAGATTCTTCACCAAAAATATGCTAAATGGAATAAATATAATGTAAATTGCTTCATTAGGCCAAATGAAAGATCACAACAACTGTAAATTTTAAGTCCTTTTTCATTTAAATCGGCGACAGAAATATAATTTTTCTTGAGGTAATATTAAATATTTTTAGAAATTCTTTTTAAAAAAGTATCCGCACTATTTTTAAACAAGTGTTTACTGATTAAAGAAAATAATGGCATTAATATTACAAAAAATATCACCATTCTCTTGTAAAGATAGCTCATAAAATTTAAGTTAAAATTGTTGCAAAATTTAATTTTTGTCGTTAAGAATATAAATAATTATATGATGAGTTAGTTAAAATTTCATCTCGGGAAATAATATACTTTAAAAAATTTAAATTCAATATTTTAATTACATTTCAAAAATTAAAATAAAAACTAAATTGAAAAATCCAAATAAAATGAAAAAAAACAACAAAAAATAAATCATTTAATGCTAAAACTTTTCAACAAGATATATAAAAATTTAAAAAGGGTAATTTTAAGAAAATATACAAAAAGTTAACGTATTCTGAATTAAAATATTTTAATAAAAATCTAAAAATTACAAAAGTATTGAAAAAAACAATAAATATACAAAAAGTTAAATATAAGTTTAATTCAATACTACATAACAGAAAAATAAACTTATTTTTAAACAATTGGGAGTAAATCAATTCAAGTAATTTTTATAAAATTTGAAAAGAAAAAAATTAAGTAATAAATAAAATTGACGAAATGAATATCAATTTTAAAAAAGAGAAACGGAAATATTAATGATAAAAATTATTTTTAAAGGATAATTGAATTTATGTGTAATATTTTTAATAAATTTTTGACAATTATTAAATCAAATTCTAAGTAACATGTCGATGACAATATAAACGCAAATAACAATTTTAAAAAATCATAATGAATGAAATAGTATTTTATAATTAAGAATTAAATAAATGAATAAATAAAATTATAAATTTAAACAAAAGGAATTAAAATAAATAATTTGTCAAATAAAAGGTAAAAAAAAGTTTTTGAAAATTTTAAACAAAAATTAAAAATTACATTTTTAATAAATACTTTTGCGAACTTACTTTTTAAATAGTTTTAATTGTTGCAAAGAACCTGACTTCATTAAACGACAAATAAGAAGAGGGACACTCATATAAATAATATAACTATTAATATTCTTTAAATTTGTTATATTCTTTAATATAATTTAAAATCTTTCTTGCATATATTCATTTTCCAGATTGATGTACTTAATTAATAAAATAATATTTAAAAATAAATTTTTAATATATTTTGAGTAATCATTTATTATTTCAAAATTCACAACATGTTTCGTTATTATCAGAACATCATCATTTTTATAAAATTTAACAAAGGTCAGACCGAAAAGGAGTCGGTATCAAACGCGGAATATTTGTCGAAATACTGATTGAATAGACATAACTTAAAACACTGAAAAGATTTATTTTAAAATACTAATATTTCAATTTATTATAAAAATAATTTCATAAATCTCTTCTAAAATGGTTACCCAAAAGATTTTATTCTTTTTTCATTAATCGATTAAAATAATTAATAGCAAAATATTTTTTCATTAAACCGACATGATATCAAAACATATATCCGTAAGGAATAGAGGTTGAAATAAAATATATAAAACTTTATATAATGCATTTTTTATTAAAAGATATTTTTGTTTTAGTTAGAAGAAATCAATTGAAGAATGTCATCGACCAGCTGTTCAGCAACCGCTTGCATAACGGAAGATTCGATTTGAGTGATCTCAGATTTGGGAAATAAATAACTTTAATTATTTTTTATGCATAATATTATCACAAATAAATAAAATGTTATTAAAATAAATGTATATCTTACATTTACTCTCATATTTATTTTATATTTATCTTCAATATACTACTACCATTTGTTATGGTAAAGACTTCAAGGGTTCTTCAATTCAAAATGCAAAGTTCAAATTTTAAATTAAATATTTTTTTCAAATTTAATAAACATAAAGTAACAATTTTAATTTGTAAATAGTTTTTCTTTTGTAAAAAAAATAATGATAATAATTAAATTAAAGAGTTTAAAATGTAAACAAATATTTATAAACAAAATCTCTAAAATTTGTAATCTTATTAAAACAGTCATTCAGTTGAGTCCATATTATTCCTGTTAGATGAGGCCGGGCTTCCTTGAGTTCGAAAATATAGGATTATACGGATAAAGAATAGAATAGAGTAAAGTGATAACAAATATTTATTGTGAACAGATAAAACAATATAAATATGCAAAATATGTATAATAATATTAAATTTTTAAGAATGCAATTCATCAAAATAAATATTTTTAGATAAAAAAATTTCATCCGTAAATACATTAAATATAGAATTTTGGGTAGTTTAATAAATTGTAGACGGTAACTCACGACGTCGTCTATTAAATATTGTATGAATAAATAAATTATGTTTTAAAAAAATAATTATTCAGATAATTAAAAATAATTGCAAATTATGTTTATAAACCAAAACACGCCATTTGTAAAACAAATTTTAATTCATCGTCAGGTCCCAAGAAAAATGAATTTAAAGTCTGCTTCTATAGACCAACAGTGATTATGCCATCAATTGATGGTTATGTCATCTAAAGACGCTCAATAGAGTTTTCGAGAGACCCGTTTGCATATTAATCTTAGGATCTAAAAATCTGATAAATATTACTTTACAGGAAAACCTCGCGGAATAGTTATTAAAACGAGTACACAGAATTTTAAAATTATTTAATGTTTATATTGACGATTTAATTACAATCCTTTTTGTGTTCTGCAATATTACAGCCACCCACTTTAGCGTGTTTAGATCACATAACAATCGATTGATGACACAATCACTGCTTGTCTATATAAAAAATAATGTTTTCGATTAATCTTACGTCCATTTCACGTATGTAAACAGTAAAAAAACCCATAATTAGTATGGAAATGATGAAAAAAACTGGTAAAACATTTTTGAAATGGTGGCCTATTGTTTTTTTGGAAAAATGCATTATTTTTTAAATTGATTTAAAATAAAAATTAATATCGTTACTAATGTTTGCTAATTATGCGACTATTAACTTATAAATTATAATTTAATATGTAATTTAGTGTTTTAAATCTAAATATTAATACAAAACAAAAGCGTAATATATACAAAATAATTTTATTATTAATTTTCTTCGACTTTCATAAATTTGAATTAAATATTTATGTGTATTTTTAAAATTTTCTGTTTCAATAAATATTTTTATATAATTAATTATTTGTTAAAACGGTTAGAGAGAATAAATTACAATTTTATTAAAAATTATACATATATAATTTATTAATATAGTTCAAACGATTTTTCTAATACTTTTTTTATTTTTACTCTAAAATATAAAAACATTTTAAGCGTATTTATTTTAATAAATATAACGAAATAAAAATTGAATTTGTAAAATATTTAAAAATAATTTGTCAAAGTAATAATTTTTAAAAATATTTACCATGGAAGAATATATAATTGAAATAATTTATTAAATAAAAAGAATAAATAAATTAAATAGTTAAAGGAACATTATATTTTTCGATAATTTTTTTTGTAATTAATTTGAAAATAACTTTTATATTCAAAATTTCGTTAATGTATTTATTTTCCTTTGAAATAATTTAAATTAATTATTTGATTTTAAAATCAAAAAAAATGATATTATAAATTCTAATAATAATAAAATTTCATTATTTTCAAAATTAATATTTTTTTATCAGATAATTTTAACCAATAAAATTTTGAGAATAAAATTTTAAAATATATTTAAGTCCCAATCTTTTTTGCATAATTTTACCAATTTTAAAATTAATGGAATCAGAATTTGAGTGCCCTATTTGTCTTGATATTATAAGTTCTCAAAACGTTGGAAAGGTTTCGAATTGTGGACATGAATTTTGTTTCTCATGTCTGGAAAGATGGGTTAATAGTAACGAAACTTGTCCGCTAGACCGATCCAAGATTGACGCGATTTTAGTGTCAAAGAAAAGTCAAAATATTTTTGTAGAAATGTTTATTCACGAAATAATTTTTGATGGTTTACTATCAAAATCTATGAAAAATGAAAGCAAATGTAAAGTATTATTACAACAAATGGCAAATATTTTCGATTTCGAATGGAAAAGGGAGGAAGAAATGAAGAATGTAAATCTTTATTATATTGCAAATTGTCCTCCAAAAAATAAAATGTATTCCAAAAAAGAGTTTGTGAGGATAATTTCGTCCATTTTACCAATTGAATCTTTACCGAACATTGACGATATAAAAACTCATTTTCATAAAATATTAAAAACAGAATATAAAATAATTAATAAAGCGTCAATGAAAAACGTCGCATTCGAAAGCGTCTTTGACGCACATTATTTTGACAATAAATATATCTTGGAAAATATGTTAACTTTGCTTGAAGAACACATTAAGTGGAAAAAAGTATTATTTCAAGAATTACAGGAGATTAAAACACAATCACAATCCGAAATGTTGGTTAAAACAAAAAAAGACTTACAGAGTACCATTGAGACTTATATAACAATATATAACCTTTTAGCAAGTTACAAGAACCGAATCCTTCAATCTATTAAGTCTTTGATCCTCAAGAACTCTCAAATGATCGAAACGTTTTCGGCATTTTTTAACAGGTCGAATGATGAAAATTGTGTTATATGTAACATAAAAAGTGAAACAAATTCGATGTTTAAGTTTTGCAATTGTCAGCATTTCATTTGCGACAACTGTATTTATTTATATTCTATTTATGAAGGATTTTGTCCCCTAGAATCCGACCCCACTCAGAACAGTTTATATATATCGCATGAGAAACATTTCAACATCCTCTCGTTTTGGGAAGAAAACTTTTTGT
The DNA here is from genome assembly GCA_001938485.1 of Girardia tigrina. Lineage (NCBI taxonomy): Eukaryota > Metazoa > Platyhelminthes > Tricladida > Dugesiidae > Girardia > Girardia tigrina. Next base: position 18,858 of record MQRK01236369.1, read on the forward strand.
ATTCCTTATTGAAGATCGAACGTTATTTTATTGAAAAAATAAAATTACTTACAAACTCAATTCAAAACGAAATACTTTCAATCGACATGATCATCAATAAAATCGAAATATGTTTCTGTCAAACATCGATCTTGCCGAATCCCAAAGACATCTTGAAGCTGGTAACCTTAGCCGATTGTATGACGAAGGATTATGATTCGAAAATAATCTCCGTTAAAATGGAAAAAAATCTTCTTCACGAATTTCATATAATTAAAAACCAATTCGTGGATCTTGAAAATATTTGGACAGAGGAAAAAACTCATTCAATTTTAGAAAAACATATTAGAGCGTATAAAAAGATTATAAAGATGAAAACTTTCGTTTTGGATACTGGTAACACTCTTGGACGATTTGTGATCGATATGCAACAGGTTTTCTTGGGTGGGAATGATACCAATCATATAGGTGACCATCTTGTTTCGATCAGATCACTGATTGATCCATACCAGTCATTGAAAGAGGATTTTCAAAGGATAAATTCTAAATATTTTTATAATATAAAAAAAATAGAAGATTATTAATGTCAATATTTGTATTTAATATTACATAGAACGGGCTGTAAAACTTCTTCACGTTTCATAATAATTTTTAAGCCTTCAATCGTATACATTTCGTTTTCCTTTAGAATAAGAAATAATTACACAAGATCTACAGGTGGTTAATCGCGTGAATCAAAACGCAAAAGGTTTAGTTATCGTAGGAAGTCCTTTTCAACACCGAATTCAATAAATGATTAGAGAATTCCTTTGACTGAAGTTTGTATTTGCTTGTTTGTTTTGTGTAAGTGGTATTCTGATTTGAGTTTTGAATGTCTTGTCATTTGTTATGTTTATCAAATGCGTTATTTTATATACAATCGAATGATCTTCCAAACTTCCATCTACAGTGTCACTTAAAAGTGATACTACATGAAGGTTATTCAGGTTTCACTAAGCAGCACTTTTTAATAGAATAGAACTACTTGTTTTTATATGCCCCGAGTGTAACAGATGTTTCTGTCTTTATTAAATAAAAATAAAGATTTGATCACTGAAAGCTCGTAGTTGCATTTTGTTTAAAACATGGCGAAAAATGGCAGCTGAAAAGTGTTGGAACACTTGTAAAAACATTGAATAAGTAAATATTTCACATTGTTTTCCCAAACCAAATCGATGACAAAATGTTTTTAATTAATTAAGGTTAGTGAATTCATATCGTAAGACTTACAATAATTATTTTAAATTAATATTCCCTTACTTTAACAAATTCAAATTATTTATTTCAATATACGATTTTTAATAAAATTTGTGATTTATATAACCTTTTTATTGTAGAATGGAAAAAAGAATGTGCTTTCGTGAGATCGCAAGAAATACAATCACCAAGCTGACGATGGTTCATCGGGACGTACGTGAATTCGAGACGGAAGGACGCTAGGTCATAAAAAAGTTAATTCATAAATACAAAAAAGTTTATAATTAAAAAATATTTTTCTCTTTCACATTTATTAAGAATATTTAAACAAGTCTCGTTTGAATGTTTATTACAATCACATTCAGAGTCATTATGACTCTCAGAAAGTCTTTCATCGTTTGTCATCATTCTAATTGGTTTTCTTATTTCTATTTTTAATCATGATTATTCGAACAATTTTTCTAAATTATTTTTTAAAATATTTAACCCCTAAAAATATTAATTAAAAAATAATAAGTTTTACCATTTTTCAATAAATCTCAAAATAATAAAAATGACATCAAATTATTAAAAATGCATTTAATTCAAATTTTACTAAAAAATATTAAACTTAATATTAATTCTGAAATTAAAGACATGAATTTATAAAATGATTATTTTAATTATGTTCGAATAGTCAATCACTTTAAATTTAAATAAAAAAATACCAATTTCCATCTGCTGGGAGAATCACCACTCTACGTTCAACATACTCAAATCAACATACATCATCCATACATTTACACAGGTAAATGAAGGCCGAATTAAAGGATATATTAAAGCGTCTTCTTAAGAATAAAAGCATCGATCAGAAAATTGAAAAATTGTTGACATGCCAGGGTTCACAACCAGCTAAAATGTATGGTCTAACTAAAATACATAAATCTGGTCATCCACTCCGCCCTGTTTTATCAATGATTGACACGGTTCAGTACAGAGTCGCGAAGGTTCTTGATTCATTATTCAGTCCTTTAATTTCAAATGATTTTGAGATTAGGAATAGCTTTGATTTCAAAGATTTCATTTTGAATCAGGTACCTATATGTGATTCTGAGTGTATGGTCTCATTTGATGTCTCCAGTTTATTCACAAACGTACCTATCCATGAAACCATTGATTTGTGTGAAAATATGTGGGATGAAAACTCTAGCTCTGAGAATGAATTAATGAACAAGCAGGCACTGAAAGAACTACTAAAATTTTGTGCCAAAAATGTACCTTTCCTTTTTAATGATGAATGGTACATTCAGGAAGACGGTGTCACAATGGGTTCCCCATTAGCACCAACTTTGGCATCAATATTTATGAAGTCACTTGAGGATAAAATGAATGCATACCCTGGTGAAAAACCTGTG
>MQRK01236370.1:22755-34282 GCA_001938485.1 Girardia tigrina
TTTGCTGAGTATTTACGATTTGTTGACTCGTTTTTATTTACTTTGTATTGACAAAGCATTATTTGCTTCATTTCATTATTTGTACAACTAGTCGGTGAGTCACATACTTCATCTGATATTATTTTCATTTAATTTTACCGCTTCCATAAATATTTATATAATTTGTATAATTTGAAGTTTTGAGAGGAGGNCTGTACGGAAGAATAGCACAAAGGAATTTATATGATAGATTTAAAGAGGATATGTATTGAAATATGATGTGTGTGTGATTGGTGAAAAAGGGCAGTTTTTTCGAAGTTTGGAGAGGCGGTCTGTATAGAAGAACAAAGCAAAAGAATATTTTTTTTCGCATATAGAAATTTCGATATTATTTAGATAAACAAACTAATACAGCAGGGTATTCGATTATATTGTAATTAAATTTCTGTTTGAAATACTATTTGAATAAATGATTTGTAGAAAAAGAATTTTAAATTAGACGGTTTAGAAGTTTAAATAGAAGTCTTAAAAGTATAAAGAGGGTATTTAAGTATAAATTGAAAGTTTGAATTAGAGATTTTAAAGTTTTAAAGCAAAAATAGAAGGTATTATATTATAAATACAATGTTATTATATATGCTAACATGGTCTTTTAAAAGGAGGTTTTTGAGAATAAATTGTCGAAATTTTTTTTTATATTTTCTTTTTTTTAATTATTTTTTGTTAAAATGAAAAAAAATTTTAGAGAATGCAAGTACTACATGGTTTATACAGTAGGAGAAAAATAATATTCCCCTAGCATTTTTAGTTTTTTACAGAAATATTTTTTTAATGTTTAAAATCCGCATGTACGCTCGTACATATAAAATTTATAAATAGTTATAACAACTAACATTTTACATCCATACAATCAATAAAAAATAATTTTAATCAGAAGGGTACAAATCGTATCGATTTGTATCAAAACGGTTTTGATAAAAACTAGTTTTAAAAAGTGAAATATTTATATGAATATTATTTTTTTAAATTCATGTGTTCCAATGTTTTAAAATATTTGAACCCGGTATTGAAGTAACTTTTACTAATATTACTAAAAATTAAAAAAATTGAATGATGCGAATCACAGAGGTCGAAAATCACAAATTGTTAAAGGACATTTAAATGCTTCACTTCATAAAAACTCTTGCCAAACAATAGGTATTATTATTATTACGTTTATACTGGTTTTTTACGCGTTTAAAACTCACATTTCAATATGTCTGTATAACATATTTTAAAGTCCATTATTTTCTGAAATTATAAGATATTTAAGATATTATACCTCTTTATTAGTTTATTTTTAAGTTGCTTAAATACAAAACCTCAAACTGAAAAAATGCTAATTTACGACACGCTCTGTTATTTAATGAAATTATGGTAAAATGGAAACAATCTGAAAAATAATGTATATAAAGAAAACAAAGTTTTTAAATCAACGAATTTAAATCGTGTATGTGACTTTCAAAAAAATCTTGTAAAAAATGGTCCATATAAATAAATATAACTCTCGACTTCAATTTATGTGGCTGAACGACAAAAATTCTGTGTTATTTCATTCCGGTACCAAACGCACGAATGAGGTGGATTCGGCCGTTAACGGAGTGCAGTAACTGGGCATCAATGGGCAAGTTGACGGCCTGCGTTTCACTTATTAAACATTAGGCGGTAAACTTTGTATCATTTCGATCATTTTCCCTGCCGACGTTTTGCAGCAGTGGACATAACGATACGAAAAAACAGACGTCTCGAGTCGATAGGGGAACCCTTCACAATGTCCCCACATTACACTATTGTATTTCATTTACAACTGGTGAAAATTATTAGAAAACTTTTTGTGTAGGTCTCATACTCAATGATAGCTGTTCTTCTCATATTCAATTGTATTGCTTTTCAACAACATTAATCTTTCAAGTTGACTTTAGTTACAGAAGACAGTAAAGTGTTTTTGCATTCGTCTTAGACCGGAAAAACAAGCGACTAATGTGGTTCGCTGAATCAAAATGTCGTTTGTCATGAATTACTTACTAGAAATGTAAAAATTATAGCCATAATTTATTGTGAACAACTTCATGATGCAATATGAATTAATGAACGAAAATTAAAATATATTTTATTTCGGCTGTTTTGAAAGAACAATAATAATTTTAAGTATGTTGAGAGGCTTATCTACAGAGATAGTCGCGACGATAATCTCACTGTACCGGCATCGTGGGACTCGAATCTCATCTTATTTCGACCAATCATGTTGTTAAAATATTCTTACATCGATGATTCTATGTGCAAAACTTTGAAATTCTTCTCTTCAAAACAATCTTTTTTAACAAAACTTAAATTGAAGAATAATATAATCGATTTTTTAAAATTGTTTTTTTATGAAACGAAAAATCACTGACCACACATTTCCAACATAAATTTCATAAATTTAAACGGGTCAATCAAATTGAGCCACTAAACAAACTCCGACCAATCACAATGGATCAAACAATTAGGTCAATGACATCATGGTGTGATCTTAATTTGATTTTTTTGCTCCAATTTTGTAATTATTTTTTTAATATTTAATTTTCTTATTACAATTTTTATTATTCTTTTATCTTTTTTATTTTATGCCATTTGGAATCTTTTTAATTTATATTTTTTTTATTTAATCAAGAAAAAAAGTTAATATTTTATCGAATCACTACAATTAATGATAATTTATCACATTCCTAACAAAAATATTTTAACAACATTTGATAAATATTTGTTTATTGATTACCACATTCAACTCGCTGATAACCATTGTATTCTTCAGCATCGTCTTCGCCGGAATCATTGAACATACTTCTGAAATTACCGCATGCATTATTTGCACGACTATGTGTATTCTAATCTAAAACATATGATGTGATCGAGCATTCTTCAGCATCCGGTGGGATATTATCGACTTTAGTTTTCGATTGATTCAAAATTTCTTTCAATATTTTTATCTTATAATTAGTTTATCCTTTTCTTCATGGTTCTTATAACGTTGCATTTCTTCAGATTCAATTCTTCGATATATCATTACTTTTAATAACTTCTCCTTAACGTTTCAAGCAGAACTGTTTTGAGATACCTGAATGCAATTGACTTAAAAGCACGTTATCGGTCCAAAAAAATAATTATTTCAGATACACACAAAGTCGTGCTCAATAGAGTAATGTCCATAAATGAAATGCATTACGTTGGAAAAAGGTAATATTTTATGACGAAAGTACATTTTTTTGGAAAAAGGACATCGACAATTTGTTCGAAGGTTTATAGGGGAGATATACCAGCGAATATGTGTGGAAAAACAACGGAATCGAAGTCCAGGTTCTATAAATGGATGGGGAGCTTCCACATGGTTTGGAAGATTATTTGGTCGACTAAATTCCGAAAAATATACACAGAAACACTTAGAAATAATTTGCTGACATCAAATCTCTAACAACCGCCGAATAGCCTGTTTATGCATGACAACAGACCGATCCATACGTCAAGGCACACTACACAGTTCTTAGAGGAAATAATATTAATGTACTGCTATGACCTTCGTTTAGTGCCATAACCTTCGTTTAGTAAACCCTATCGAAAATGTATGGGGTTTACTATAACTATGCATAAGAAAACTAACAAATCAACCCACTAATTCAGAAGAATTATTCACTCTTGCAAGCGGAATGGGATATATTGATGCATAACGATAAACTTCGGATAAATTATATTTTATCTTTGCCTCGACGCATTCATGATGTGATTAAGTGTGGTGGAAGTTATACAAAATACGAAACAGTTTGCATTAATGCTCGTTATTGCCAATGTACTGTTTATAATACTATTTTAAGTTTATTACACTTTGCTGTTAATAAATACTGTTTTAAGTTTTAAGTGTCAACTAAAAATAACAAAATTGCTTTTTTCCATTTTTATGGGCATATAATTTTGTCCACGGCTGTATGTATATAAACGAATAAAATAGCATCATTGAATCCCTTTAACAAATAGTATTTAAATATTTTCAAGCAATGATGTATGATTATTGTGATACCTCATTTTTGATAAACGGATTGTATTTGATATTTTTTGTACTATGTATTTAGTTTTTTTACGTTGGAAAAAGGAATGATTATTGTATGATTATGTATGATTATTGTGATACCTCATTTTTGATAAACGGATTGTATTTGATATTTTTTGTACTATGTATTCAGTTTTTTTACGTTGGAAAAAGGAATGATTATTGTATGATTATGTATGATTATTGTGATACCTCATTTTTGATAAACGGATTGTATTTGATATTTTTTTGTACTATGTATTTAGTTTTTATATATTTGATTTTTGTTTTTATATTTTTTAATCTTTTTATGTTTTTGTTTTTTTTGTGGAAGCGGATCATATGAAAGACTGAAAGAGAAAGAAATTATTATCAAAAGACAGATTATAAAATCATAATGAATATGATTAAAATTAATTGCATGATTTTTGAATTGAAATTAAATTCGAATTAAAAATCAATACACAATAAATTTTTGAAATTACTTACTTGTAGACGACTGTTCGACATTTACAGGAGAAATTTTTACTCTAGACAGAAATATTGATTGACAACCAATTTGTATTTTCATTCCTGAAGTACAAAAAATTCTCAAAACCAGCTGGTTCTTATTATCTGACGGCTTGAATTTAAGATTTGATTCATTATCTGACGGTTTAAATTTACGATTAGTTCCAAATTTTTTATATTAAAGTTGGTTGTTATAACGTTGATTTTAAAGTTATTTATTTTCCGGTAAACACAACTAAATTAACCAAGGAAGTAAATACCTTTGATTGATTTAGTTGTCTGATTACATACGTATTTTTTGTACGCTCAGTCACTATTAACAATAACTTTTAAGTTAATCAACATATAGAACGACGTTGGGTTGATTGACTTAGTTGAACCTTGTATAATTAAAAAAATTTTTACACAGTTGAAACTCCTTCTTTGTTGAACAGTTATTAACGAGCAAAGAGAGAGTTTTACAATTATGATTATTTCTTATGTAAAATTAACTTTACAGTAAGATTGTAAGAATTAATTAATGTCAATATGATGGATATTTAAACAAACTAATATTTTTTTAATTTCGAATATTTTTTGCTAGTATATCTTCCGAAACGTTTTAATGTGATTAATTTAATGTGGACATTTAAAAAATATTATTATTTTAAAATTATATTTTAAATCTCAGGAATCTGTTAAATCTTAATGTTTGGAATACTATGAATATAATATTTCAATAAAACGACATCAAAAAAGTCATAACAAGATGAGTTACTTTTACGGTCCAAATTCAAATCAATAAAACGTACTCCATCGCAAGCATTGGTTCCTCGTGGACTTTACAATGCTCACGTTTTTTTCTTACAATATTCACGTTTTCAAACAACCACAATTATATGTAAATTATATACTTTATTTGTTTTGAAATATGTTGATTAAAATAAATTTGATGTGATATTTATGTATCATCTTCTCCTTCCGAATATAAAAAGATTTTTAGACCTACTGATAACAGCGCAGAACTCGCGTGATTGCAGCATGCTGTAGTCNGGGGGGGGGCGGAATTCGGGTCGCAAGGAGGAAAAATAAATTATCATACCCGGACTTTGCTGGCTTCTGGGACGTTGGAACGCCATTTCGGGATTGCTCGGATGCCCACACATCTTTGCTCTTTTTTCGTTGAGCTCATTCAAATAATTGTCGCACAGTGATTGACCATCACGAGTGATTGCGACTCAATAGTCACACCGCGTTAATATCGACTGACACAAATGTCTCAACCATCTCTGATCGATTATTGTATCAATATTCGGTCTCCTCACATTCACCCTTTCGTCGCTCTCTCTCAATTCAAATCCAAGATTTGCAAGTTGTTGTTGCCTGGATTTTCTATCAAATGACACGGACAAAAACGATTCAATACATGACGGTACACACTCAATCTATAGAATGTTAAATTTCACAAAAAAAACTAAAAAGTCAAATCAACGTGGAAAATAAAGTTCCATTGAGTGAAAGAATTATTGATGATCGAAAAATAACTAAATAGAGGAATGTAATAATTCAATTGGCGCTTCGATAAAAGAGAAGTGAGTGTGTAAAATGCTACATAAACTTTTATCGACTCCTTAAAGCCGATTTTCCACATGACCCAAAACGTTTCAAGCCAATTATCACACCATGGGTGAATGAAATCAGCACACGGTGCATTTCATAAATATTTTCTGATTACTGACATAATGACTTTTTTTACAATCGATAAATGACAAAAAAACAACCGAATCGCTTATTATAAAATTGCTTATTAAAAAAAACGCTTATTATATAATTGTAATCACGAAAACAAACTCAAATTCTCGTGCAAATTCTTCATTTTCTAATAAATTGTAAAATTAACATTCGCGCCAAACATATTTTTTCGATTAATTAAAACAAATTACAGTTAAAACTTTTTAAATTCGAATTGATTCACATTAATAAAAAATCGATCGATTATAGAAACAAAAAATCTGATTGTAATTTTAAAAATAAAGAAAATTTTATGTTTTGTTAAATTTAGAATTCCAAAATAAAGTAAATTTTATTAAAAATTTTATTATTTTAAGTTAAAAAATTAAATTGATATATATTTATATGGTAATTGTATATATATATATATATTGCTAATTGAAATTTGTTGGGAAAAAATTTAAATTGTTTCAATTTAGTTTTTGTTTAAACCAATTACGGTAACACCGTAATTGGGAGAATCGTGTTATGTTATAATAATAATAATCTTGATAATAGAGATATTGATTTAATTATTATCAAAAGAAAATTATTCAAGCTGAAACATTGGAGAGAGAAGCGATAGAAAAGAGTGGCGTAATTGAGTCGGAAAGGTTGGATTTAAATTCACTATTGTTTTACGATGGAAGAGAAGAGATATACTCCATTAAAAAATGAAATGTCAGAAAAGAGAAAATTAACGAGAAAATTGAATGATCTACCTTTGGGGCGCGTTATTGATAGAAAAAATGATATAAAGTGCTTCCACTGCGCTGCTGCCACAACTGGTAGCAGAGCGTGGTTGTCGCCGACCACAACCACCAGTCGGAGGCAACCACGACTGAAACTTGTTAAAAACTTGTACCTGGGTATTGTAAAACCCATCTTTATAAATAGTTATGAATTTGAGATTTCCAATTGTATTATAGCAGTGTTTCTCAACCGATGTCGCGACACTAGTGTGTCGCGATTGGATCGGCAGAGTGTCGCGATGAATTGGTGTGTCGCAGGTGTGTCGCGAAAAAATGGTGTCGCCATGATTTGTTTGATAATATGCAATACTTTTAAATTTTATATAATAATTTTCAAGATTCAACTTTGTAGTGTAGAGTCTACACTGTAGACTGTATACTGTTATCAAATAAAATCAATACGATTGCGGTTAACCATCCTCGATAAAACAGGTCAAAACATCAACATGGACTATAGTGACTAGAGTCTAGAATTAATACTTTGAAAACCCCAAAGTTACATAATAACTTCGCTTGATAACAGGTGTGTTACAAAATTTCATGTATTGTGTCCAGTGTGTCATTCGGAAAAAAAGGTTGAGAACCTCTGTATTAGAGGATAAGATTCAATTAAAAAATAAACAGATCGCCGAGACGATCAGAGTGTTGAGCGAGAGCGAAAGACAAATCAGAATGTAGAAATCGCAGAACGAAAGCTATTGATTCGAGAAATGCCCACGAAAGCCGGACATTACAGCGTGTTTTTCGATTCGTGTTATTGCGCAATTCCTCAAAAAGACATGGAATCGGCCGGGACCGACGTTTTTGGGAATTGCGAAACGAACGTCAAACTTTGCAAGGTAAACAAAAGAAAAGAGAAAAAAGTGAGACGGGACAAACATATCACCGAGATGATTAGGGAGTTCCGTGAAATCGAGGGGAAAGTCGAAGAAATCGCGATCGTCGAGGGGGAAATCGATAAAAATGATAAACAAGGGATAAAAGAAAAAAAGGGATGAGGAACCACAGGTATCAAAATGGATCAGAATGCAGGAGAATTTTGTGAGGTTCCCGAGTGGTGAGGTGAAAAGGATTATTATCGAATGGTAATGGTTTGTGTGTTTTTTTGATTTGTGTGTTTTGTTTGATGTGAATGTAAAAAAGAATCTGATTGGTTGTGTCGAGTTGTGTGTGGAAGGTGTTTGTGAATTTTAATCACAATTTTTCAATGTCAATTTTTAAATCAATTTTCAAAACAGTTGAAAAAAAGAGAATTTGTCAATTTCAATTTTTAATCAAATAAAAAGTTTTTCAAAAAAAGAGTTCTTAATCGAATTTCTATTAATTTTACAGCGATTAAATATAAAAATAAATAAAAAATGGATAAAAAACCATTTTATTTATGTAAAATTGCCAGTTACGGGAAAAGTCTGCGAGATGAGGTCCGATTATTCGTAACCGGAGATCTTTATTTATTAGATAATGGTTGCGCAATAGACGACTTCATGGTCGTCCCCGAAAGTAAACTGGTGGAGTTGAAATTCCGAATCAGAGGAGGTTCTGATGAGGATTTCGAGGAAAGAATGAACCAGAGGAGAGCAAATCAATGTAACGTACGGAAGTTACGGGAGATAGCTCTACTAGCTGAAGACCACGAATTCGAGAGATGTCGGGCCTTCCCGATGCTGTACGAAACAACGATATCAGAACTCGAAGAATTACTCGCAACAGCAAAAAGGCAGAAGAAAGAGACTTTTAATACTCTTGAAGTCGAGATCGAACGCATTGAAGATCTAAATGAAGAGGTCTTCAAGGAGAGACGTCACAGAACAGAAAGGTCACGGAAGGAGCATGAAAAGGGCATAAAGAATGAAGAGCCGATGGAGCCATCAAAGAAAGTGAGTAACTTCCGATTGAAAAAACAACAACTTCCTAGATATTCTGGGAAGGTAATAGATTATCGAAAATGGCGAGAGACGTTCGATGAATGCGTCGGGCGATTAGATATCCCAGAGGTTGACAAGCAACTACAATTGGAGGGATGCCTTGACGGCGAGGCCAAAGATCTGGTGAGAAATTTTGGATTTGGAGGCGGTGCGTATAGAGCCATCCTGTAAAAAACTCGAGAAACATAACTGGGGAGACAGCCGGAACTATTCAGCTATAATGAAAGAAGTGGCAGAATTTCATGCTGTCACTGGAGTAGATCCTAGGCAACTGGACCAGTATGTGGCGTTGCTGGAGAGCTTTGTATTGTGGTTGAGAGGCATCGGTAAAGTTGGAGAATTGGGAAACGGACTACTTTACCAACATTTGATCCGCAAACTGCATGAAGAGATGGTAGTCATGTGGGAAAGGCACCGTCGAATGTCGGGACTCGACGAAGGGGTCATGGGTTTGAAAGACTGGATTGAACAGGAGGCAGAAATTAGAAGAGTAGCTTCAGAAGCAGTCTGTGGTTTGGAGGCTTTAACAATACACAATAAGATGAAGATAGCAGACAACGATGATCGGAAAAAGACATTTGTCTCGAATACGACCTTTGGAAGAGATAAACGCGATGACATCTTAGTCACACCAGTGAGGAATAAATCAGGCATCTGTTGGGAGTTCGAGAAGGGTCAGTGTAAATTCGGAGTCGCTTGTCGTTACCGACACCCTGAAGAGTGTAGGAATTTTCTGGAGGAGAATTACAGATCGGCGAATTGCCAATTCTTACACAAGAAATCTGGGAAGCCTGAGAAGAGAAAAGGCATGGAGCCTGTGACGAGGGAAGACGAAGAGTATGCATTGACTACTAGAACAACTATGTTTAGAGGGAACGAAAGAGGATACATAGCGCTGAGAACTGTGGGAGTGTGGGTGTCAAACGGTCATAAATACGTCATGGCGAACTTCCTTCTCGATGATGCTAGCACCGAAACGTTCGTGAATCGCGCTCTGGCAGACGAATTGAGTCTTTGTGGACAATGTGAGGAGATTAATGTACAAGTATTGGGAGGCACTAGCAAAAGTTTCTCGGCGGAAAGGATACAATTCCAAATTTCTGATCTAAATAAAAGAGCTGAAGAGAGAATATCAGCGTTGGTGGTGGATAGTGTGACGGGGACACTAGAAATTACAGATTGGAGCAAGGCGAAATTGAAATGGGAGCATCTAAAGGACATAAAGTTTCCTTCGGTCGGTAAAAGTAAGAGAGTAGATGGATTGATCGGGGTAAATTATTCAGGCCTGCAAGTAGCATTAAAAGAAATTCGTGGACGTCCAGGTGATCCAGTAGCACGGCTCACTCCGTTAGGATGAACATGCTCTGGAAGAGTATTGGATAACGGAGCGGAGCGGCAGACCTTCGAAGAGTGCGTGGATAAAAAGAAGCTCCAAGAAGTCGACACAGAGAATGAGGGCGTTGAAAATGGTTTGGTTGATTTGGAAACAAATGTTCAATTGATGGTTTATGTGGAATTGATTGAAAGCGGGACTGATGGTAAAAAATATTTCAAGGACAAGTTAATAGTAATAGAATAATAGGTAGATCAAGCTTGATGACGTCTCAGTTTAGAAAACCAAAATTCTAATTTTATTGAAGTAGTAATCTTTTTATTTTATCATCATACAATTTCAGATCTAATAGGAACTATAATTCCTGACAGAAAAATCCGTAGTGTTTTTGTAAAAAAATATAAATTGTCTAAATGCTCCAGACCCCCTAAACTTAAAAAAGATAAACCAAGGAAAACCCTATTCACAAAAATGTATAAATATATTTTTTATGAAGATAGCTAAATACTCAGATTATAAGTTTACTTGAACATACTTTTTATTAATTTAATGTAAATAATAATATTAGATAGTTAAAAAATAAATATATTAAAACAAAAAACAAATCCGGCAAAAAGCTGGATATCAAATAAAAAGGATAGTCATTAAAAAATATCTAAAATAAACATGTTTTGCCTTTGGATAATTTGCTATTAACCCGTATATTGCTAGTCAAAATATGTATATTTTCAAGCAATTTGGAAATTAAGTCGAATAAAAATCTAGTTTTTGTTTTTCTTTTCATTATTTATACGGAAATTTAATTTAAATTTCCAAAAACTCAAGTGTTTTAGAAAAGAGAAATATAATGATATTTCAATATTTTTTAATAAAAGTTAATAGATTTTAACAAATCAATAAATCAGATTTTAAAATAAATTTTGCTACAGCTAAGAGATAAACAAATAAAAATGGAAACTTAATTACCGCTATAATGAGAAAACAATTTTGAAAACATTACGTTGCCTTTTTTTATTAATCGATAGAATTTTGTAAAAATTCATATAATAATCATGTAATCATGGGGCGGATTTCTGAATTACTGCTATTAGTAACTGCTATTTCCTCTTTACTGCTTTTTAGTAACAATCGATCATTTCTATGCCCCACGGTTTTGGTTAGGTATAAAATTTCTCACATG
>MQRK01236374.1:0-11509 GCA_001938485.1 Girardia tigrina
GTGTTGACAACATGGGGGATATTTTGATTAAAAATAAAATGTTATTATTTAAAAAAAATCGATTTACATTTTACTTTAATTTTGACCCGTTTCATATCGAACAACCTAATATATAAATATATATATTTATATATGTGTGTATATAAGTATAAATTTTGTAACTGCTATTATAAATTAATTTTCTTAAACTATTGTTTACATTTATTCATTTTTACAAAAATTAAATTTTCTAAAAATTAATTTTTTACTTATAGAAAACTTCTTTAATAGTTCATTCTTATTAAAAAATTCATTTTAATTAGTAAAACATTATTTTAACTTATCTTAACTATAAATATGATTTTCAATTTAAAAATTTTCAGAAATTTAAAGTTTACCAAAAAAACCCCTAACATCCCCCCTCGTTTTTAAAATTTTTGAATTTTTCAACATTTCGAATAATTTGTCTACTTTTTTTGTCTTCCAACTTGTAACTTCTTTCGTGAATTTTTTCTATAATTTCATATGGACCCTCGAATCTATCTTCTCCTTTCGTTTTATTTTCTTTTGTATCCAGACCTTTTCACAAACTTTATAAATTCTTCGCGTCACGTTTTCCTTTGGCTAGTTTCTTTTCTTTTAATCTTATTCTGGTATCCTCCCGGTATATTTTGCTGCTTTCATACCACTTTTGTTTGTCTATTTTCTTCCAGAATATGACTTCTACTGTGCTGCGCCCTATCGTCTTTGTTGCACTTATAGCAAATTGGAATGACAATTTTTGATTGGAATGATAATTTTTAAAAATAAAATATGAAATGATTTAAAATGAAAATTTGTTCGTATAATTGTTTATTAAAAAAATTAATCAATTTAGAAAGATGTCAAATTCTGAAAGCTTGGCTGAGAGTTTTCCAAAAGGCAATTCAAATTGTAATGAAAATAAATGTTCGAAAACCCATATTTGTGTTCTTAATAGTTATTAAAAGTGAAATTATTTGATAAAGGTAATAGAAATTTGAAAGTGTAAAACTAAAATTTATAAAATGAAAATAAAATCAAACATTAATATTATAAGTATTTTTATTTTACCAGTTAAAGGTTTATAAAAACTAGCGTTGAAAGATATACCAATATCCATAAAAGATTGATATTTTAAAACTGGAGTCGTTGTTATAGTTGTTTTAAAATTTTCAAAAGCCTCTGTATGTGATTCATTTAAATAAAATATGTCTTTTGAACTTCTAGACATTTCTTCTGTTAAATGTTCTTGGAAAGTCCCCAGAATTATCCCTTACTACCCTTACCTACATTGTTCTAACATTATAGGTTGCTCACCTTGGAGAAATGCTGAGAATTATCAAAATTAATCTCTGACATATAATCCCAATATTGTTATATAACACGTTTTCCACAAATAATTACAACAAATAAAAATTTATTTCTCAAAAAAGAAGTTTGTTTAAATATTGGTGTTTAACCACAAATCTGTTTAACTACCAAGTGTCTGAAAGCTAGCATATAACTATTCAAAATACCACTAGTGATTTGTAGTTCTAGTTGGTCAGCAATTCACTAAACAAGGCTTAGCTACTATTTTAGGTTTGAAGGCTTTGGGGCTGATTGGAAATACCCCAATTTCAGGATAGTTATGAAGCACTGGTGAAACCCCGGTCGATAGTAAGATAGTATTATAGTGTTATTTGTTGAAATATTCAAGTTGAACGGTATGAAGGCATTATTAGCATCTCAGGAACTTCTAAAAAACCTGATGCTTATTACCTTTATAAGATATAAGGGACAAAATATGAATATTTATAAATTAAACTACTACATCAATTTATATTTATATCTGTGATATATGAAGGATTCAGAATATAAAAACTCCAGAATTGTTTAAATTAAATAAATAATGAATTATTCGTGTACAAAATTTAACTGTTATTAAAAAAAACATTTATTGAAATTCCTTTTTCTAGTATGGCAAATAATTATATCTGCTAAATTAATTTTGTATAATAAAGAAATATAAAATGTATCACAATTGGAACATGAAATTAATAAATATAAATAAGATAATATTTTTTACAATTATTTTTTCTACTCTCCTCGTATAAATATGACTTAAATTGAAACTTCAATTTCCATAATATATCTCTTTAAATATTTATTTGTTATTTTTGTTCTTTTTGATTTTTTCGTATCTTTTTGCTTTACTTTTTTAAACATTTTCTGTTGTATGTTATAAAATAATGTTATTATCTTTCAAACGTTTCAAACATTATTTTATTTAATTATTTATTTTAGTTTTACCTTCCTTTAGCCACAAGAGGAGCCCAAATTTATTTTGTATTAACTGATTTGGCTGTTGTCAATTATATGTATCAATTTTCTCTATCGTGGTTCCAAAATATATTCTTGGAATCCGTTGATGTCATCAACAGGGAAATTTCGGCAAGTAAAAATGTTTCTCCATCTCCAGAATCAAAACTGCAGAAGATTATTGAAACACTCACATGTCAGTCGTATTATGTAAGCTTACTTTTCTGATCAAAAAAATTTTTATTCTTATTTCAGTTGGCGTCCCATGGACTGTTTAGCATTCACAGACCTTTGTTCGCATTTATGTTATGCACTACTATAATGCGACATTCGCTGAATAAAGATCCAAATGCTATAACTCATGAAGAATGGGCAACTTTTATTAAATTACACACAACTTCTTCGGCGTATGGGGAAAACTTCGTTGTAAGTTGAAAAAAAATATTTTTTTCTATTTTCATTGAAATTTAAATGAGTTTCTTTCATATCTTCTAATAAATTTTTCAATATTTCTTTATAATTTTCAATTTTTCTTTTTTATGATGAATTCTCACAATTTTGAACATTTCTGGGAGATTGAATAAGAAAAATCCAAATTAAAATAAATAAAAATAGTTGATTAATTTGGTATGAGCCACTTCCAATTGATTTTCTTTTGTTATTGTTCCTCTTCTTTTATCTATCTCTTATCTCATCTTTGTCATTAATAACTTATACAGAATCTGTGTCGCTTGATTTCTCGTGACTTTTAACCTTCTCATTCATTTATAATCATTTTTAATCCCTTAATGTAAGCTAAAACCATATCCCTAAAATATCTAGTACCAGTAAATGTTACCAGGTTATTGATGGGAAAATTTTTGATATATATCACAATATTGCTTATTAAGCTCTCAGGCTGTATGATTCTAATTATTAAGTTATCTCTTTTTTTTGGAATAAACTGTATCTCTTATCTTTCTATCATCTACCTTTGGGTTCTATAAATCTACATCTGATATAAAAACTGATTGTCTAGTTCAGCATTATAGGGATATCGATATGCACTGGTTTAGCATAAACACATATTTACCAACTGCGACGAGTGTCGCTTTTTTCAAAAGATGAACTACCTCAGTTGTCAGAATTTGTAAAGAACATTGATTGTTTGGTGCAAAGTGAGCGCAGTTTGATGGCTACAACGCTTCTGGATTGTTGTCGGTTCCTGGGTCTCGGATAAATTACAAAAAGAATCTCTTCTTCCCGTTCTTAGCGTTGAAATTCAAATGAAACTGAATTAACCACATAATGATTGTTAAACGAGATTTAGATGCCATCGGACATAAATGTTTTAAATTAGAAAATTATGAAACTGAGAGAAATGTCGATGTCCTGAACCGTAGAAATCACCCGGCAAATGTAATCCATCTCATAATTGACATGTTTATAATGTTCGGGAACTAAATCAGCTATCGATTGAAAATTTAGGTCATTTGAATTTTTATTTTGCTGATAAAAAACAGTTCTAAATTATACTCAATAATGCTTGAACAAATTGTCAATATAACAAGAATCAGCATTTCTACCTCTAAAATTCATTATCGGCTAATTTGGTATATTATCCGTCGTTTATTTACTTTTTATTTCTGTCCGAAATTTATTACACTTGGTAATTCTCTAACAACGAAAATATCACAACAGGACACAATTTTACTGACTTTAAAATCTTGGTCGATCATAATTTAATTTTTTTTTACAAAAAAATCTAATCTTACTAACCTGACACAAAAAAATCAGAACAATAATTCGAATTTCTACAAAAAAATCCCTCTCAAAAAATGTTTCCTATACAATTTTCAACAGAAGTCATACATTTTATTTTCATATCAAAAGATTTTCAAAATAAGCCTTCCGTGATCTCGGAAGTTTCTTATTAAAAGTATTTAATTTATAACTTTATTATTTTAAATTTCATGGAAATCTCTTTTTTAAATATTATTCACTTTTTTAATTTATAGCTTATGTAAAATGTTTTCAACAACTTTTTTTAAACTTTAATTTAATGAAATATTTTAAATCCTACAATAATAAAATTTAATGAATTATCATTTTAAAATGTTTTGCCTTTTTTTTAAATAAAAAATTTACGAGCTTACCAAATTCCTAGCAGTTGTGAAATTTAATTTAAGTCTGTTAATCTTGGGTCGAAAGATATAATCTTCTCAAAAAAAATTGGTATGGGATTAAATTCGATTAAAAATCTTGTGAAGATAGATTTCATCAAGAAAAAACTGTCATAAACGGTCTCGATATGGAGAAGATTACAATCACGAAGGAAGATTTCTATTTATTCTTTAATCAGTATTATCTTCGGCGACAACATCATTCAAAGAAATTAATTAACACCCTCAAACTATTAAAAAATGTATCATGGTGTTCATTCATATTTTTTACGATTAAGTTTATTATATTTATCTCGGTTCTTTTGATATAAATAAAAATAATTGTAAAAAGGTTTGAGTTTGAAAGACGATTATTTTATGTTTTCTTCTTTTTAAAAAAAAGGGGAAATTCCGTTTAAACAATTTTAAATTATATCAAAATTTTTCTTTTTTTTAAATTAACTAGTAAATCAAAAAATTTTATTTTTTATATCAATTCTTTATGCAGACAGAACTCTACTTTGCCAACAATGTTTTTAAAATTTAAAAAATTTTAATTAAAAAAACACAATAAAAATTACTATAAACTACTTATAATTTATAAGTAGATATCTTGGAATTAATGTTGTTCGGGAAATGAGTAAGCGTGCAAAGTTTGAAGAAAATCGATTGAGTAAAAAGCCTTCAAAAACAGGTTTCTAAATCCCATGGATATATATATATATATGTGTGTGTATTTAATAATAAGCTAATAAAAAGAATGGAAAAAACCGCAAGGTAATAGTTGTAATTATTATTTTTCTTGCTTTTTAATGGTTTCCTTTTTATATTACATGGTTGTTTTATTACATGACTGTTCAAAACAACCACAACGTAATAAAACATTAATAAAACGATCAAACGGTTATTTTTTTAAATTTATTTGATAAATATTTTTTTGTGAAGGCATTTGTCATTGATTAGAAGAAATAAAATTGTTTAACTGAATTTTGTTATTGAAACAATTGACATCTGTGACAATTTATTTCTTTGAAAATTAATAAAATTGTAATCATGTCTTCAACGAATCAATTTAAAAATGATGAGAGTTTCAACAAAAAGGATCTGGATTATTTTGAATTATTCCATTACAGTGTGATGAAAAAATATCACTCGAAACTACTACATCTGTTTGCCATTATAGTTTTTTTGGTACCGTAGCCATTGGGCCGTGGTTGCACTCAATTATGCACAATCATATGGCTTGGTTTTGCATATTTTTGAGTGTCTCAGTATTCAAGGAACCCGGTAGTGCCTATCTCCCCTCCAAGTATGGATGGCCCTTTGCACCAACCATTCGACCATCGGACAGGTAATACAGATTTACATGGTACCTGTAGTAGACAGCTTGCTTGAAGTCAATGGACCCACTATTTCCCTATCGGTCACCCATATAAGTACTAACGCGGTTGTGGGTTGCTTAACTTCGAAGATCGGATGAGATCCGGCGTGCCTAACTGTGGCCATTGACAACATTTATAGTTTACTTCTTTTACAATGAGGAAACAAAAATAATTAATTTAATCAAAATCGGACAAAAGTTATTATTGAATAAATGTAAGGCTAAAATCTTCGAAAAGTCATTAATAATAAATACAATGGAGCCATCGGTGATCTGGCTAGGAGAGAATTTTGTCTAAATTATAATGCTGATCTTCAATTGCTTGATAATGTTGTCCTCTCAGAGCTCCGTCTAAATAGTACTTTTCGAATTTTGATGTCCGAATTTAACGAATTTGATTTCTTTTTCACGGGTGAGATACCATTGGGTTTTTTCCCACAAACCAGAGACCCTCCATCAGCGCCATTTCGCCGCGATCGCGCTTCCCATGCTCTGTCAATATTTGGAGACATAAATATTACTTTAATTTGTTGCCAGATAAAATCAGCTCTTCCGATTTCGACAAATAGTTTTTGATATGTGGGGCTAAAGTTACATGAGTTAAAATAATTCTTTTAATATGATTAAATATCAATAAAAACATTATTTATTTAAAAATTAAAATGGCAGATTTATGATGAAAATGGGCAGTCACTAGATTGTAAGGCAAATGTTGAATGGCTGACGACAGAAATTTGGAACAAATGTAAATACTTGGAAATAAATCTGAAGAATAAATTTTCTGGTTTATGCTCCAGTTTGTCCTCTAAATTGGAATCTTGGACTCAATGGAAAGCAACAGATTCTCCATTTCTTACTGCACAATGTGAGTATATCTAGTAGATACTGTATACCACTTAATTAAATTAAATCCTTATTTATTTTAAGATAAGGTGTAATTATAATATAATTTTTACTGAACATTTATTTATTTATTGTTTTCTCATTTGTTGCTAATAATTTGGTTAAATTTCAGGAATAAATAAATAATTTTTTAATATGAAATCTTATATTTCCCATTCCATGGCCTCAAATCTAATGTGTCCTTCACAATACGAGAACGAAAATTCTGAACCGTTTAAAAATGAGATATCGTTTAATTTTTTAAAAAGGAATGCTTAATCTATTTTTATTTCTTTACAATCAGCTGTTGAATCTAAATATTATCCATGGTTGAACATTAAATACCTGGACTAAGTATGGATGATAAATCATAAAAAAATATTTTTCCTACAGCAGAAACAACTAACGTACATGTGTTGCTTCTCAATGAAAGTTGTCTACCAGCGTACTACTTATTTAATATCATCAATACTTATGACATAAAAGTACTGTATTTCTTGATGATTTTCTAGCTCTTTCTTAGTGAAAGATATTTGACCACATTACGGTACTCAATGGCAGGCCATATCTTTACAGTTTTTACTGGGCCCCCACTTTCTGACAATGTCGTGAAAATGAAACTTATTTTTATGAAATGCGTCTTTTTCAAACCATACTGGAAATAACTTTTAGTATTGATACCCTTCAATGAAGAACTCTGGTTGACCACTTTACACATGCACAGTCACAACTTGATCTATAGAAATGGGACTGTGATTATCATCAGAATAATGAGTTTATGAATCAGTCTATTTGCCGTGCTGCTAAGAGTAAGAGTAAAAATGACGGCGCGAGTGATAAAGAAGGATAAATTTTATCTCTAAAGTTTGTTTATCCGATAAACCGGTACATCTGGAGGTGGAGGAAGATGGAGCTACACCACGGAATATTCTAGGTGGGTGCCCACTTCATCTATTAATCAATGACTGGGCACCCATGTGGGTGCCCAGTTATGATGTTAAAACATTGCCTGCTCAATGGAATTCATTTGAGAACATAACGAAATGTGAGAAACGCTGATACACTGTATACAAAACAAGTACATAAAAGGATACATTAAAACAAATGATATTTTTATTGTCTATAATAGTTTCTAATTTACCCGTAAAAGTGTATAAAGTTTATTTCATCTATCTAGTATATTCATTGTACTTATTGATCCAACCATGTGTTTTTTTTATTTTCCCAGTAAAAAATTTACAATTTTGGCACCTTTAAATACTAAAATTGTTTGTATTAATCTTCTCTCATTTCTCTTTTAAATTTTCGGATAAGAATATTCATTCTATTTCTTTTACTCTTTCTGTTACTAGGTTTAATTATTAAATAATATACATTACATCATTTTAATATGTTTTACTTAACTGTATTGAAATGTATAATATTCATGACACTAATTGTTAGTTTTATTCTAATTTAAAAGACGGCTATTGAGTTATCCTGTTTTTATATAAAATTTACTTGTGTAGACCTTACCATACAGGGTTCGACTGTAAAACGCTCAATTACTAAAAGTGCTTAGTTCAAAATTTAATATATTTTAAATGTCCCACCATTTTTCAAAGATACTTTTTGAACTCAATTTTATAAATAGTAAATTATCAGTAAAACTAATAGGAAAATGCCTCTAAAAGGAAAATGAGCTAATGCGACGCATCGACACTTGCTCAAAGAGATGGTCCCTAGTAGATACTATCACATAACATTAGATTCTTATTTACTGTTTTGTTACTAAGTTTTCAGAGATTTTCGACCACTGTATTTTATGCATCATCCAGGTGTTAAATAGCATATTAAAGTATATTCGAATGAAATTTTTAAATATAGGAATTAAAATTAGGATAAACACATCTCCGTTTTACTTCCCTCTCACGCTACCTTAAAAACATTTTGATAAACTCAACTTTTAATATATATATGGGGTGTTCCAAAAGTAATTGACGGATATTTGTTTTAATCTGTCTTTAGAAAGGCATTTTATTTCGCGGAAATTCATATTTACGTTTTAACACTGACTATTCTCATTTATTTACAGATGAATGAAATCTCGACACGACGCCCTCTTGAGGAGAAAATTAAAATGGTACTCTTCTACGCACAATTCCAGAATTATGAAGAGGTATGAAAACAGTGGCATTTTCATTTTGTTACCTCACCTCCTAAGTTTACGACGATCAAGACAGTATTTCAGTGATTTCAGCAGACTGGAAGTGTGGGGAATTCCACAGGTCAGGGTGCTCAGCTACATGTACAACGCCTGAACGACTCAAACAAGTTCAAAAGTTGATCGCGCAGATCCTTCAACGTTTATGTCTCGTGGGGCAGCCGCTTTTGACCTGTCACGAACGAGCTACCACCGCATGCTTATGAAACTTGATCTTAAGCGCTACCGTCCGCAATACGTGCCAATGCTCAGCGATTGCGACTTTTGATAGGCGAGAAGAGTTTTCCAAAACGATTGTGGAGAGATTCGACGTTGAGCCTCACTTAATTGACCACATAATGTGGACAGACGAATCTTTGTTTCACCTATCTGTAGCAGTGTCACGACTCAACAATGTTCGGTCGGGTCCAAAGAATCCACACGCTCAAGATCAGATTCTAAACTCTCGCCAGGGAATTATGGTGTGGTGTGGAGTAACTTCGATGGGTGTCTTGGGACCTTACTTTTTTGATGATCCAGTCAATGTTGATGCCTATCTACACCTACTGCAAACAAATGTGTGGCCTTATGCAAGATAAAAATTGTTTACCTTCCAGCATGACGGGGCTTCTTCCAAGTACGCAGCTTCTGTACGCAGATGGCTTGACCATAAGTTTCCTCAGCGGTGGATCGGTAGAGGTAGTCCAATGGAGTGGCCACCTCGTATGCCTGACTTAACTATGTGTGATTACTTCCTCTGGGTCTATCTGAAGGAGCATGTGTATCGCACAAGGCCTGCTACCTTTGCTGAGCTCCGACACAAGATCAAGGGCAGTATTAAAGAAATACCACAGGACATGGTCAAAAAGCATGTCATGCGGCATATGAGCAGTTTGAACAGTCCACCGCCTTGCAGGGAGACAACTGCTAATGTGATCCCGTTCAGACCACTCTCTGTATGTTAGCAAATACAGCTGATCATTAACTTTGCATTTTCTTTTTTGTCAGATATGCATACAAAATAGTTTCCTTCCATTTCTTTTGGAACACCCTATACTTATGATTTAATGTGATGTAATATACATTCAATATTTTAATAAAATGTTATTTTCAGTGGATTTTGGAATGTTTTCGATGGAAAATCTAAGTTTATTTGAAAAACTAATCTTAATTTCGATACTTTGTTCTCATAAATTGATTGATTCGACCAGGGAATACATTAAACTTGTCCTTGGAGATAACTTTTCTTCTTTTACAGAAACAAATTTATTAAATCTTTTTTCTGAAACACCGGCAAAAACACCGATCATTTTTATACTCGGAACAAGTACATTGAGATTTAGTATTTTAAGTATTCATGATATTTTTATGTAGACAGTGATCCTATTAACAATGTTATGAAATTAGTAACCGAATTACGAGGTAATGCTTCTAATTTGGATATCGTATCTATGGGTCGAGGACAGGCTGCCAAAGCCGAATTACTTATTCAGAAAACTCATATTCACAAAGGACGATGGATATTTTTGCAAAATTGTGATCTAATGATATCTTGGATGCCTAATTTACAAAAATTGATTGAAAGGTTTTTGATTTGATAAATTACATTTACTTTAATGAAATAAATTATTGCTCATAAAAGTGTCGTATTAAGTTTGCGTAACAAATGGTAAATGTAATATTGAAAAATAAATGATGAATATTTCAAAGTAAATTACAATAAATATATATATATATATATGTGTGTGTGCGATCAAATATACCAGGGGTTGGGAACCTTTTCCAACCAATAGGTCATACAGCCATTTTGGGTCTCAAGAAAAGGCCGCGCCACACGTAGAAAAGTCACTTTTATGCAACTTCTTTTTGCCATTTTTATCAATATATTATCACAGAATTAATCACAAGTGCATTACAATATGACTAGTAATTTATTACAGAGACAATTACAAATTTATTATGGCAGAAACAAGATTTTTTAATGATTTTTCAAAATACTAACTGTACAGTCACAAATGAGACAAAACAAGAATCATAAAAAAATGTTCTTCTCATTTTCATTAAAGTTCCTTATTTCTTCTATCACAGTTCTAAATTATTTTGAAGCACTGTCCATTTTCAATACAAATGAGCTCCACCAAAATCAGCAATATTTATCTATGAAATGAATTTTTATAAAAATAAAGAATATTTATATTTTCATAAAAAAACTGATTAAAGCATTGTAAACATGTTTGGTTCATCCCACATCGCCAGTTCTGCTTACAAAAAAGGGCCCACTAGGCATTTGTATTCGATGTACACCTCCAACAAAAATATTAAAGAGAGGCGCACTTCGAACCCATTTAAAGTTTGAGAATAAGTTGAGATCATTTCGCCCCCAATACTTCTAATCATTCGCTTTACCAGGTTCAACTACGGAATCATAAACGCCAGCTATCCTGAGGGAAACTTCGGAAGGAACCAGCTACTAGATGGTTCGATTAGTCTTTCGCCCCTATATTCATGTCCGACGATCGATTTGCACGTCAGAACCGCGGCGGTCCTCCATCAGAGTTTCCTCTGACTTCAACCTGCACAAGCATAGTTCACCATCTTTCGGGTCTTTACACGATCGCTCAA
>MQRK01236378.1:15531-26817 GCA_001938485.1 Girardia tigrina
TTGGTGTGCTGTTGGTTGTCATCTTTATCATATGTCTCCGTTACCTTGTAAAGTACGGAACGATAGAGAAAACATATCGTTTTCTCAAATGGCAATTGATAGCTGCCAATGGTTGGTTTTCAAGAATGAGATTGATTGCATTTAGTGCATTTTTCTTAATTTTTGGGAAAAGTGAAATAAAGTTATTTTCATCCAATAATTTATTGGATAAATTTTATTTATTTTCTGCTTGGAACATTTTGTGACCTGATGATGGGATTTTTATTATCTCGAAACGCGTCGTCTGGTTTTTATCCCTATTATATAGATTTTACCATACAATGTATATATATATATATATATGTATCCATGGAATTAAGAAACCTGTTTTTGAAGGCTTTTTACTCAATCGACACACTTACTCATTCTCGATGACAATAAGTGATTATGTAAAAATTTGATCGAAAAAAACTTTTTAAGATCCAAAAATAGGAAAAAACGGAAAATTCGGAGTTCCCGAAGAATATTAATTACACGATATCTATTTATAAATTATAAGTAGTTTGTATTAATTTTAATGTGTTTTTTAATTTTTAATTTTAATAAATTTGTTGGCAAAGTAGAGTTCTGTCTGCATAAAGAATGGATATAAAAAATTAAATTTTTAGATTTACTAAGTTTACTTTTGAAATAACAAACTTTTATTACATAAAAATTAACTTTTCTTTTATTTTTTTTCTTATTTATTTTGATATTTTTAATTCTAAAAATTTGTACCCATATGTATCAAACTCACCAACATATATTTTGAACTGAACCTCTATTTATGAACACGATATGCAATTATCGAGCCCCTCTCAAAATTTATTTTCCCAAATCTTTTTTTTAAATTAAACCAACTTCAAATTTATTACAATAAAAATTAAATAATTCTAATTTTCTTTAACCATGGTGCTAATTTCTAAAGATATCGGTTCTGATAATACAAAATCGTACATAATGGCACAAGAATGTATCGAAGGAATCATGAATGGAAGGAGAGGGATAAAAATAACAAAAAAAATAATTTTGTTGCAAAAACATATGCATCATTTTCTATTTAATAATATATTTATAACTATAACACAATCTTTTCTGGCAAGCAAATATGAAAAATCAAGCATAAAAGAAAAATATATTTCTTTTAATTTTCTTTTAATTTCATAAAAAGTTAATTCTTACTTTTATTCAACTCTCTGACATTTGTTTCGGATTTAGGAATCAAAAAATATTTCATAATTAACATAATTTCTGACTTTATGAAATCGAAAAATAAGCCTGGGGTAATGGTTTGTACGATTCTCTCGTTAATTCCGACGGTTGTGATGAGGATTTTAATTTAGGGTCATGGTTAAATTTGCTTTTCAAAATAACAAATATAAAAAAAATATGAAAGCAATTTTAACATTAAATTAAATAATCTTTTATTCTTATATAAAGTTGGATTGTTAAATTTTTGGTTTTAAAATCAGCTAAAAATATTATTTTAAAATTATTATTAAAAGAAAAGACGGAAAAAGAACGTTCATTCACCTTAATGACAAAATAAAGTTCTATTCAGAAAATCTTTAAACATTTGTTAGAAAAACTGTATTTTTCGAAATAAAACATTATTTCTAATAAAATGTTAAAGAATTTACATAAAATTATTTATTATCTTACAAATGTTTCGGGAATACTTCTTGTTTCAGAAAAAACCTTATTTTTGGCCATTAAACTTTTATCTACAATTGTAATCACAGACCCTCTAAGCCTAACCAAATTCTTTGAGATTTCAGATATTTTTAATTTTTTAAAGTAGCGTGTTTTAGTTAGAATATTTCCTGATTAAAAGTTGTCAGTGTTTCAGAATGAATTAAAAAAAGCTATCAAAATTGAAAAATAAATAAAATTTCATTCATGTAAAGAAAAAATGTTTAATAAATATTAATACAACATCTATATAATTATATATATATATATGTATGTGTATATATATGTAAATATGTAAAGTTATAATTAAAAAGAAAAAAATGATTGAAAAAATTCGTTTTGTTTTAACGAATTATTTTGTATAGTGATTTGAGATTGAATAAAGATATATAGCAATATCGATTTTTTTGTTAATCATATTAATAAACAAATTATCCATCAGAATATTGTAGAATAAACCATTTCAACATGCCTTGGCTTTTAACTAGGGAATTTTACGTAAATGGATCTCAAAAATTAATGATAAATGCATTTAAATTGGCAATAGCAAGTCAAGCTTTTTGGAATCGGTTGCAATCGGTTGGCAGAGATGGAAAATTGAATTTTAACAGTGATCATCCGAAAGACCCGGAAATAATATTTCGATATGCTCGTATAATTCGTATAGCAAGTCAAGCCTTTTGGAATCTGTTACAATCGGTTGGTGGAGATGGAAAATTGAATTTTAACTGTGATCATCCGAAAGACTTAGAAATAATACTTCGATATGCTCGTATCGGCGAAAGAAATACGGTCCTCTTAAGGACCATAATTCACGATTGTGAGCTAGAGTTTTGGGGCGCGTTCCTATGGGCCCGAACGTCGCTCAACAAAAATAATTTGCCAGTAAATAATTGTCCAGTCAGAATACTTGATATAATAATATTTATAAATTAAAATACTATATACATATTTATTTCTATATAAGGATTCTAACATAGATAGTGTGAGGAATGTTTTGAATTGTGTGTTGATATTGTGCATATTGTATGCTGATTCGGATTGTGCCTCTCCTACACAGATGGATGATTAATATTTTCTTTGATTCTTACTAATTAAAAATAATTTAATTTAATTTTAAAGTAAAAAGATTTAAAATAATTTTTGAATGTATTATTTATTTTTTAATGTAATTTAAAATTTTAATATATTAATTTAATATGTTCTTTTTTTAAAAATGTTTAGATTTAATTTTAACTAATTAGATTCTTTATAATTAATAATTTTTATTAACAGATTTTCATTTATTGAAAATAATTAGTTTGAACTCAAAAATATATTGATCAAGAGAGATGTCAAATAGTGAATGCGCTTGTTATAGTAATAAATGTTGTAAAACTCATATTGATGTTGTTAATAGATAAGAATATAAAAAATATAATAATACTTTTGAAACCTTAGATGTATTTTTGATTTCAAAGTGTGATTACGCGATTATTGTTGATTTAATTTCGATTTAATTCTTTTGCAGTACCTTAACACTTAAAAGTATATACTAAATCCTTACGTTATTTATTTATATAACTGTTTATATAAAATATGTAATTATATATTATGTGTATTAAGAATATTGATTGGATTTTTAATACATTTATTTGTATCACAACTTGAATTACCACTAAAAGAATTCTCCATAAAACTT
The DNA here is from genome assembly GCA_001938485.1 of Girardia tigrina. Lineage (NCBI taxonomy): Eukaryota > Metazoa > Platyhelminthes > Tricladida > Dugesiidae > Girardia > Girardia tigrina. The sequence goes on from MQRK01236378.1 coordinate 18,923, forward strand.
TTGTAGCTCATCATTGCTTTTTATTAATAAATTTAATTATATTTTTAACTTCTTATTATTTAAACAAATTTAAATTACAAACTTATTTAAAATTTGCTTTCAAAATAATTTTTAATATAAATTATTAAAATAATTTTCATTATTTAAAAAAATATTTTAGATATATTATTTATTCTATATTAATTCAATTTTAAAGTAAGTTATTTAAATTTGAAAATAGAATAAATAATTCGACGTTTCAAAATATTTAAATATCAATCTTCCATCTGGGTGGGAGAACACAATCCTAAAAGAACATACCAAACAAAATACAATAAGCTTATTCAAAATATTCCTCAAAATATGTAATAATTTAAAAAATTAAATCAATAAAAATATTGATGTTACTAAAACAAAAAAAATTGAAGTGTGGAATATAACTTAAAAAGTAATATTCGTGATCCAATCCTAAAAATCTATTCAAAATCATTTCAATCCAAACCAAACACTAACTGACAATATATTTACTTTATAACCAATATTCCATCTTAGCTATTCTGATTGTGCTATTTCAGGTGAACATAAAAAAGTTCATCAAACGATAACTGTTTCATAACAATCAAGAACCTGTTAAACAGAGTAAGAACTTTAAAGACATGAGTTAATCCATATTTTGAGTTAATTTACGCTTTACCAAACTATATTCATTTCCTCAGTGATCCAAAAAAATCGTCTTTTTTATATTTTCTGTTTGTTTCCTTAATAAATATTATTAATAAAATTATTTATTTATTTGTTCAGTATATTTCATTTAGTAAAGAAAGCTCGAAATTTATCTTAGTGGTGTCTTTCCTAACACTTTTCATTCCAAATTAATTTTGTTTTTGAAAGAGGATCTTGTAAATAAATATGAAAAGTTTGAAAGGATTTATATTTATCACCTATGGAGAGACTTGGCTATTTTGAAATAAAATATTGTCATGAAGTCGCAATGGGCAGGAAAATTCTAAGAGAAATAAAGAATCATTATTCTTTTTCGTTTGATAAATATCTATTTCAATTAAAAATTAATTTTTGGTCAACAAACATTTGAAAGAAAGATATTTTTTTACAAATCAAAATTAAAATTTTATCGAATGTCTTTTTAATTATTGGAAACAAGAAACAAATACCAGAATACCCTTAGATGAAGTTTCAAACTTTTTTTCTTTATATATTATTTTTTTAAAATATTTTTAAAAATCTTATCATTATAATTTTGAAAGTGAAAGTTTTGGTAACGATTGAGAAGTATAATAACCGAGAGGTAGATTGGTAAATCAAAAATTTTAATAACCTTACAACCAAGATATTAAGAACACCAATATGGTTTTCCACACATTTATTTTCATAACAGTTTGAATTTTCTTTGAGACAATACTCAGACAAGCTTTCGGTATTTGACATCTCACTATATTGATAAATTTTTGTTAATGTCTCGATAATAATTTTCATTTTAAATGATTTTCAGATTTTATTTTTATAAATTCTACTTTTATAATTTTAATAACCAAAGTCATCCATTTAAAAATATATTTTTAAATGGATGACTTTGGTTATTAAAAGAAGATTTTCATCCGGACTTCGTTTTATAATTTTGTTAATAATTTGATCTAAAAATTAAATTAATTTTAAAAATGATTTTATTTAAAGAAAAGCATTTATTTAATTAATTTAAAAATAAGTTAAAAGTTATTTACTTTATTTAAATTTTAAACGATTTAATACTTTAAAAGTTTTTTTAATATCTTATGTTGTAATTTAAAGCGCAAACTATGCTCGTATCATAGCAAATATCAAAAATACAAATTTTCCATTTGGGTGGGAGAAACACATTTCCAAATACTAAATTTAATTTAAATCAATCTTAGTTGTAATTTTATTTCATATTTGGATAATTGCAACCAAAATCCTTTATTTTTCTATTGCAACAAATATACAAAAACAATATTGGAGAACGGGGTACAGTTAGAAAAAAATCCTACATTGAACTAGCGAATGTTCTGAGAAGCACATATGCTTATTCCGTTTATACTCTTGATATTTCAAATACTATTAAAGATTATCCTGTGAGGAATATTTTGAATGGTGCTTATTGTATTTTGTTTGGTATGTTCTTTTAGGATTGTGTTCTCCCACCCAGATGGAAGATTGATATTTTAAACATTTTCAAAAGTCAAATTATTTACTCTATTTTAAAATTTGAATAACTTACTTTAAAATTCAATTAATATATCATAAATAATACATCTAAAATATTTTTTAAAAAATTAAAATTATTTTTGTAATTTATATTATAAATTATTTTGAAATCAAATTATAAATAAATTGTAATTTAAATTTGTTTAAATAAAAAGACGTTTAAAACTAGAATTAAAATTACCAATCAAGAACGATGACGAGCTACGCAAGTTTTGTGGAGAATTGTCCTAGTGGCGATTCATGTTGTGATACAAATAAATGTATTAAAAATCCAATTAGTGTTCTTAATAATCCTAATAATAATGACGAAATTCTCAAGCCGATAATGTTACATCTAATAATATAATGTGACTGTAGTTTATCAAGTGAACATGCAAATAAATTTATGTATGTAATAAAAAACCTTAAACGTGTATATGAAATAGAATCTCAGATCTATCTTTCTTTAATACATATTTTATGTACAAAATAAAAAAAAAGTCAGTTAATATTTTCGTCTCTAAATTCAACTGCAGAAATATCGAAAGAATTGTTGAAAAAATGACCGTAAAAAAGGCAAATATGAAGATCTGAATTATCGAATTATTTAGGATAGATGGTAAGACAGTTTCCCTTCCAAGTCGATAAATAAACAGTGTTCGCTCTCTAAATTGAACACTAGCCGTGTTCACGTTCAAGACCGGGAATGTATATTCTTATCATGTATTGTGATGTTGTTCAATTTAGGGAGCGTTCAATTTTAGAAGAGACCACCGTAATAGAAACTCTATCTGGTAGACTTAAGTAAAGTATGTATAATAAAATTATATAGAAAAATTAAACTCAAAACGTTAAAGATTTGAGTGTAAAGATTTCGATATCGGTGTGGCATAAAATTTCCTTTCACGAAATTTTTTAAAATATTTACTCCAATGTCACGAAGAATTTTAAAAAATTTCTCTCTAGCAGCATAATTTTATGCATTAAATTTCCCCTCACCTTAAAAAATTTCCCCCCACTAGTAATATTTCTATTTTAAAGTAAATTTACTGTGCGTAATATTTCACTAACACTTAAAAATTTTCCAATTTCAATTTTATTTAAATTGCGATTTTTAATCCAACTGCGTTTATTTTAAAATCCTTTAAAATAGAAGACATGGTAAGAAATTTTTTTGTCTGCAGAATTTTAAGAAAAAATTAATTTAAACTCTTAGAAACGATAAATTTATTTAATGACGTTTGAACTTGGACAATAACAATCAAGCCGTTAATGAACTTTAAAACTTCAAAAGTCACCTAACTCTACGAATAATTTAATGTTATCGAGAAAATGTATTCATATTTAACTTTAGAACCATAAAAATGGGCAAAATATCTAATATATAGTTTAACCTAAGTCAGTGTTTTCCAACCTTTTTGTACTGGCTTCCCCTTTTTAAAAAAATTGGAGTGTCCCCTTTAAAAAACAAATTGCTGATTCATTTTTTGTGACACCTATTAGATTTTTTTGGTTTGTATTCGAAAATGATATTATGGAAACAGCTGTATGCCCCCCCTTGCAACAGTCTCGCGCCCCACAGGTTGGAAACCACTGACATAAGTGATTATATGATCTACATTCCATATAAATTGCCTCCCCAATAAAATCTTACCGTATATGGAGGGAGATAGAAAAACGTAAAAATATTGAAAGAGGTTTTGGAATGACGAATTTTTCTAATATTTTATTCTTTATTTTAAAACTCATCCTTTGTACTGTAGGATGACACGAGAATATTAGAAATTAAAACCTACTTGAGATGGAAAAAACAAGGTGGAGACATTATTTGGTCAGAAAATATAGTCCATTTCGGATATTCTTACTGGTTCTCAATCAAAGCTTACTATTCTTCGAAATATGGTCATCCAACACATGAACACGGCATGCAAAGAGTTTTCAGAAAAATACATGAATAAAAATATGAACAGCTACTTAAATGAATGAAGTATGTGGATGGATGGTGAATGGGCTACAGATGCTGAAATTTTAGCAACGGCATTTATTTTGAAAACAGATATTTTAGTCCACTCCGCATATGGTTGTGATGGTAAAACGGGGCTGTGGTATCCTGCATCGTTTTCTCTTGATAAGGCGTCAGAATATTTCATCTTGCTAGCACACAGTGACGAACATTTTGAGCCAGTTCTTACTAGTAAATGGACAAAGTGTTTGAATTCTATGTACATCATTGTTTGTCGATTATAGTTCTCTATTCTGAAGATAAAATTTTAATGAGGATGAAAAGGAAATTTTATAGTGGACAGAAAGTTTCATAAAAAATTCGTTACAGGGAGAAATTATTTTAAAAAATTTCGTGGATGTAGGGAAATTTTATTTCACACCGGTTTATACAAATTTATTGTTTTAAAGTTTGGATGTAGATTTCGAATGATATTAACCGAGCTTTTTAAAATTAAATTGAAATTTTTTTATTATTTTTACAATAGCCTCAAATGTTGATTTATTAAAAATAATCTTAATTTTTATACAAAACCAATTAAAATTATCTTAAAAACATAATTGTTTTAGAGAATAATTCTGATAAATATAATTTGTCTTTCTTCTTCTTCTATTCTTTTAAGTATGAGACTGTCAATTTTCTTAGAGGAAAGAGTTTATTCTTTTCAAAATTTTAATGTTGTAATATATTTTTACTAAAAACAGCAGTCTTTATATCCAAAGTCTTGTTAAAAATCCAAATAAAGCCGATAATTATTTATGTTGGAGAAAATTTTAAACAAATATTCCTTAACAAAACAATATTTCAGTGTTGTCTAACAGAACTTATTTTGCTTTAAATAAAAACATTGACATTTTCATTTTATCTGTGTAGTACACAGTATATGACAAATTGATATTTTAATATAATTTCAAAGTATTTAAGTCAGATTTTTATATATTTATTAATTGAAACATGATTTATTTAAATTTTACACAAATAATTCCCGATTATTTAAAAACAGAATCATACGCATCCCTGCTTTTCAAGTCACACAAACATACACAGTCCGATCAAGAGGAAAACTGTCCCTAGCGTACGAAAGACTGCTCACGCACGCATAGTATCTTAAATTTTGCAAATCGACGTACATCTCGAAAAAGCCGCCCTTGGAAATCCATATTAGGGAAAACATTGGCATAATCTTGCTTTGTTCCCTTCAAATTTTCATTGTTGATACTAACTACTGTTGCTGAATTGTCTTTTTCCACTTGATCTTCTTCTGGTTGTAACTGTTCTGTCTTCGTCAAGAGCGTTCGGTGCACGTAGATAATTGGATACGACATTTTTACTTCTACCTGTTATGGTAATTTCAAGCCTGTTACGGTTGGATGTTTTAACTGTGTTGTACAATTGCATCAATGAGCGGGCTTGACAAAACCTTTACATCCAATTATCAACTCCCCATTGGTCCATTTTATTGACGCTGTGTCTTTATTTGAGCAAAGTCATTCGACAACAGTAATCTTTCGGGTTTGCATTGTACCAAGTAATCATCTCACCGACCTGTCCACCGTTCCGAACGACCATTCATTTGATTGTCATGTACTATCGTTTGACGATGCTGTTTCCATTTGACCAATTTATTCGTATGAAACTTACTTCAATCCTGAAACATCCACGAATCTTTTTCAACCCTTTTCCTCTAAACATACTGTAATTTTCCATCATGCACTTCAAACTCAATAATTATAACGGCAATAACTGCTCAAACATTTGATTTATTTTCTGATACAATCTGTCGCATAACATGTAATCAGGGCAGCAGTTCATTACAATGATAAATTTTTACTACAGTGAGCTACGTCCACTGCCAGTCACTGTCACGTCTTTTTAATTCAAATTTCATTCGACTCCAATTGCACCGGTGCTGTTTTGATTAACAGGCACTGATCACATCCCTTTATTATTGATTTCACCTACTCCTCTGGGACTTGATCAGGACCTTAAACTTTTCTCGCTAAGATCATCATGCGTCTAACAACAAAGTGGTGTATATCATGTAATACTTTTCAACCCATCGCCAGTTTTAATTGTCTTAAATTACGCTATAACTGCTGTTTCAATAAGGTTTTGGCTATCATCCATCACTTTGCTAGTATTTGAGTTAGGGAATTCAGTTTATTCACCTCCAAACGGTCATAGTTACAACGAATTGTTTTTTTTCAACTACTTGATTGAAGAGACTCACTCGGCACTTCATCCAAAGTTCGTTCAAAGCCTGAGATCTGATTCGTTATGTTGAAGACAGTCACTGTGAGCCAGTTAAAAAAATTGTCATCAAATCAGTAACTAGCTCAATTTATTGCCTTTTTAAAGGGCTTTATCTTCTGCTTCCAAATCTGCCAAATTTATATTACTGTAACATTTTAATCTGAGCTAACATGTGCCCTCAACGATCATCCGGCAATATTTGGTGTACACGACAATTATGATTGAGCCGGTATTGCAGAACTTTTTCCCCTCTCGGTCTGAGATACTTCTTGTGGGATCTCCCATTTTCACTCGTTCTGATAATTATTTCTCTATTGAACCCAGTTGCTGTTCAACCTCGGTATCCAAATTGCAAATATTCATATCAATTAAATTCTGAACTTAGTTTTTGTCCCAAATATTTTTAAAATAAAACTGTCCAGATTAATTTTGTCATCAGTATATAAAAAGGAAAGCTAACTGATGGTACCATGGAGGATCGATAGCAAAAGGGTGTAATGTGTAATAATACTAGAGTATTACACAAAAGACTTCATGTTTTATCATTTTTACTTAGTTTTAGACAATGTTACAAACGATAATTTTTTAAAAAAATTAATTATTTTAAGTCATAAAAATATATCTAAAAACATTTTAAATTATTAGTTCTAATATTATGTATATTTATTATTTGTTTGGTATTTGATCTGACTAGTTAGGAAGATCATAAAAGTTTGATCCATTTAATTATACAATTTTGAAAACTAAAACTATTTTCATTGTTTTTGAATTTCTTTTAATTTAGTTTCTTCTGTCGCCTCTTAAAAGATAAAGTTTATAAACTTTCATTAAGTAATTCTATGTTTCCATATTTTACATTTTCACAATACTCCTAAAATGTATTTAATTAAAAATGATAAAAATAATGAGTTTTTTAGTGTTTTCGTTTTAGCAGAAAATGAAACAATAGTTATAATGTTATAAAATAGAAATCTCGGGGGATCTCGCATCAATCTTTCTTTCTTTTAAAACCTTATAAAACTTCTTAACTATTAAAATGTTGTGGATGTTCCAAGAAAATTAAAATCTGATTGAAAAAGCGGATTAATCATATTTATTTTTTTGAGGTAACAAAAATTTAAACTAACAAATATGATTAAAAAAGCTTGTTTTTTATAAAAGAGAGGCTTTAAATAACAATGAACTAAAGAAATATGAAAATGAGTATAAAAACTTCAGGGTAATTTGTTCTAGAGAATAAAAATATGATCCGGAAGAGAAAATCACACTCCAAAAAAATATAAATTATCCTTTTATTCTTATTAACGGGTTTTTCCTAAAATAAAACAGAGATTTTAATTTCCCTTTTCAAAAAGCTTATATTGCGATTATATTATAAACTTTATTTATTGAAACTTTAACCCTGAGCTATTCAAATATCCTTTATATATATATATATATA
>MQRK01236378.1:28923-46929 GCA_001938485.1 Girardia tigrina
TCTTCAAAACCTGATAAAATCGATGAAGACTAGAGTATTACAATTGATTAAAGCTGGTGGAAGGAAAACTAATTATTAAATATATGTTTTGTGTTGTTTTATTGATAATTAAAACAATCGTTACGATCTAAACGTAATTTTTTGAAAAAGTGATAATTATCTGACTCAGCCTAAAATGGTGAAAATAATGATTTTGTGTTTTTTTTCAATTATAGCTATCATATTAATTTCTTTTATTTAAAATATTGTTATATAACATGAGTAATATATATATATATACTAAATTACAGAGATATATCTTAAATAATAGAAAAGATAGGGCTTTATTTAAAAAAGTGATAATTATATGACTCAGACTGTATGTATGACTCAAAAACTATCACAGGGAGGTTTTCTGCAAAAAAAACAATAATAGTGTTAAAAAGAATAAGAAAATTTAAAAGAAAATTTCAATTGAGACAAACTATTTGAAGAGACAACCTACCTCTGGGATATATGTCCCACCGATTTTCAACGGATAAGTACACCGCTAAAATTAAAAAACTTAATGGATTTTAATTCAATACCACTATTTTTTCCATATGAGGGAAAATAAAATATAGATTGTTTTTGCTTTTAATATGGAATCCGATATAAATGACAAACGGTAACGATTGTCATACCAAAAGAACTTCATCGCGAGTCAGCTATCCAAGTACTGAACAGAGCTTGTTGTAAAATATCTTTGTCAAGCCCCAATGATAATAAGACTAGTTCCAAATTAGATTTTATAACTTTGTAAATTCCAGCGGTGTACATATCTCACCACAGGGCATATTCCTGAGGCTGGTAAATAGTTTGAATAAATAGCAAATGAAGAATCTTTTTTCAACTTCTTTGTTTTATAAATGTACATTTTAAACTATTTTTTACTTTCAAAAAATGGTAGTCCTCCAGTTGATAAAATATTTGCTAAAAAGATTTTAATATAATTTTACAAAAATTAATAATATACTTATAATATTCCAAAAATGTTTTTCTGATAATTTAAAAAAAATTTTTTTACTATTTTTTACAAAAAATCAACTTTGATGAGCAAGAAACATGAAAACATGCATCGACCATCAAAATTTTGAAACGGACCTCAGGTGATCAACCTGAACCATTTTGCGATTTAAGGTTTTAGATCACCCTCCTATTTCTTTCAAAACCACCATGATTTAAACATTTGTATAATTTTATTTTTTTACATCAAATGTTTTGCATTGTAAATGCCTGTAAAGTTTTTCGCATGAGACTCTTCGACAATATCCATATTCTATTCAGTATAGCAAATTTTTAATAAATTTTTAATAATAAAATTAATAATAATAACTTGAGAAACCATTTAAGAAATGAGGTGACCAAATTTTGAGAACAATTAATTTAATTAAAAAAATATTATTTACAAAACAAAAGGATGCAAATGACTTAAAGAATTGATTTTGTTTTTGTAATATTTTTTTGTTGATTGGAAATTAATTTCGCAAAATTCGATTTGTTTATTCGTATCAATTTTAATTTTAGAGTAAAGAATTTTTCTTGGATTTTTAAACATTGTGGAAAAAAATTTTTAAAAATATTATTTTAATTCATTTTGTAATTAATTTTTGTGTGAAAAACATTAATATATATTTGCTTAAACTGTAACTATCTCGGTACAGATTACGGTGAAAGTTATGAGGATTTTTGACCGTCATATAAATCGAATGATGGATTTAATGTCCGAAAAGATTTATTTAAACGAGAAAACTTACAATAACCATTTCATATTTTGAAGGACAATTTTGATAAATTCATTAAAAGAAAATAACGTGTTAATCAGTTTGACTATAATTCCATTTTTCCAATATATTTGGTGAAAAAATATCACTTGATAGAGGAAGACGGCCAAATCGTCACTAGTTAACATTATTTATCGTACACTTTTAGTTATTACAATTTGAAATATTAATTAATTTGAATTTTAATTATTTCAATTTTTAAACAATATTATTTTAATAATGTTGTTTTAATAATTGATTAGTAATGAATATATATTTTTCAAAAATCGTTTATTTTTCAATGGAACATTCTCATAATGACTGTAAAACTCCAATAGATAAAAATGAAAATTTTAAATTAATAGTATTGCATTTTTTTTGAAGAAAAAGCTCTTAGAAATAGACTTAAAAACGATTATGAAAAAAATCAATTTAAATAAAACAATTTATTCAAATATTTTAAGAATTTTCATTAAAAATTTTTATTTTTTTTCATAGTTACGGGATAGAATTATTGGAGGAATTAAAATTTTTGTGAACTGCAATATTTTAAATAAAAGTAATTCAACAGATATTTAGAAAATATTAGTTAAACTGAAAATAATTTTAAATTTATTTTACAAATGACAAGTGCTACACGTTTCTCTTGAAACTATAATCTTTAAAAATTACTGAATCTGTCTTGAATTTAAAATCTGAGGACGATGTCTATACTTCCTTTTAATGCAAAGAAATCCTTTATAAATGAGAAACAGAGACAGTGGACTTAACTTAAATTTGATTTTAATAGAAAAGATGTTTCAATTGGGTTTCTACTTTGTGGAGTATTATCAAAGCTTTACTTATGGAAAAAGTAATAACGAAATTTCTTTTTTCTAATATCTTCAATCGCAGTGATTTGAAAGAGTATCCTAACCCACTATTAAGGATAACGCTGAAGTAGTCATGAATACGACAATAACGTCATCATCGACGATGATTTCGAGGATTGTGATAACGAAATAAATATCTTCATTATCTAATCATTATGTTTTTTTCATTCTAATTGTTTCTAGAACCAAATTTTTAGAAATAGATTATTTTTATTATTAGATTTTGACCTTTCGTCAATATTACATGTGAATTTTCCTTGGTTCCGTGCGGAATTTCAGAGGTCAGAGACCGTATCTTGAGAGACAGCCCCCGTCGGTAATTATCATCACTGTTGATCGGTAAACAAAAGCTCTCGTTCTTATCAATGTTTTATACAAAACAATTTCCGATAAATAATATGAAATTCTAAAAATGTGCTTAAAATCATCGAAAACTGTGTGAATTGAAGAAATGATCCCGAATCCCCGTAATTCTGCGCCGAATTTGTTTTAATTTTGATTTTTAATCTTTAAATAAAAAAACCAATATAAGACTTTATTATGATAAAATTCAAAAAGAAAAAGGTTCTTTATAACACAAAACTATTTTTTTATTGTAAATAATGTATATAGTATTTTAATTTTTTTTACTTTATTAATTTATATATAAATTAATAAATGTTTTTCTTTTTTTTCATTTTTAATTTTTATAAAAGTGACCACTACAGAATACATTCAATAGTCCTGTTATTTTAAAAACTAAAGACATAACATAAACCAATAAAATATACTTATTATATTTTATTTTTTGAAGTTTTCATGAAATATTTTTATTTGATTTTCTAGGAAAAAATACGTTGTTTATTTATAATAAAAAACAACAAATATTTCAATTATTCAATGAAAAAAATAATTAAAAACAAATAAACACCATTTTAAAAATATATTTTGTGATAATATTTTTCGACGGTTTAACCATCATCATCAGATCACTGATTATGTTCTTTTTTACAAGGCTGTGAAAAAATACATTTATATTGCAATTATTCGCTTGCAATAATTGATTGGAGTTATCCAATTAATTGCAATTAATTGTGAAGTGAGCAGTAAAAATAAGACCAGGTCAAGTTAACCGTAATCAAAGAATGGGTTTTTAAATTATGACGCATTAAACCAAACTCGATTAATATAATTATTAAAATAATAATTATTTTGTTTCAATATTATACATTTTAAAGGTCTTTTATTATTTATTAATTTAAATCCCAAACTCAAATGACCAATCCAATTATTAGCCAGACTGAAATACAACAATTTTTTCAAAGTTTTTTATTGCCTTTATATAAAAAACGATTGATTACGTAATCAATTACGTAAATCGAATCGAAAACTCTTAACAAATTAGTTGAGAGTGCTGTTTGAACATTGATTTTTGGATCACATGATCTTATCAACAATGCTTCACATGACTCTCTCCCAATAATTTTTAAAATTCTTGCACAAAATCTTAAAATCATTTATGCTCATATTACATTTACACGTTTTTTATGCTCAGCAATATTACTCTTTCCCCTTTTTGACTGTGTTGTGACTCTTTTGCAGAGATGACGGACAGTCTCTCCAATGTATGTGGCATTGCACCCATTACATGTGTATTGATAAACAATGTCCGAACACAATCCTAAAGGAGTATGTGATTTATTGCAAAACATATTCTCAACTTTACAGTATTTTCGACATTAATTTTAAATAGACCAAACAATTTCATCAAGTTAAATTATTTTGTGCAGCAATTTTACTTTTATTAGTTTTTTTAGAGTTATTAATCGATATAACAATTCATAAATGAAAACAAAAATCATCACTTACATTATATAGTGCAAATCTTATCGGTGTTAATTCTTTAACAATCTCGTTTCTTTTCTGTTTCTCTCTCTCGATCATTCGCTTTAACATTTTCCGATGAATTGATCTTACATCTTCACTTTGTAAACATTCATGAAGTTTTGTCTTGAAGATAAAACTCGGAATAATGTTATCCTCTGAAGATGTTTCAAGGAAACATGTCGATTCCCTTTCTTCTCAATGCATTGAATATTTTTAGAGAATTTTATTATTATAAAACAAGTAGAAGATGTGGGTCACGAGTGACCACAGAGACAGGACAGCTAATGACTAAAGCGTCGTTAAGCGTCCAACGTTTGAATCCGCTCCAGGAATGAGTCGACTGGTTTATCCGTGGAGCTGACACATGGGTTGAAACAGTAAATGTTGTGTTTCGCCCAAGTCGACGCGCTATGTTTGATATTCGATATCACACATCGTCTTCGCAAGTTGGTTAATGCGGTGTCCGACAAGTTGAGATTTTTGAGGACGTTATCATTCTACTTGGTCCAGGAGCCAAGACATCCAACGACTATCGTTCCGAGATGTATACTCCAGGCTGGAAATTTGGCTTTTGCCTCGGCTTCAAGTGGCTCGTATTTTGTCTCATTCAGCTCTCTGGCGGACTTGAGGTTCTCCGTCTCGTCGTACGGCGTTTTGATGTCTATCAGCCACAGGGTTTTTCCGCCGCTGTTTTTGACTTGTAGGTCTATTCTTCTGCTCGTTGTAGAGAAATCACTTTGTTCGTCAGTTTTGATCTCGTAGTACGGCATTTCAAAGTCTAGAGCCTCAACAACTAGGTCAACCACAGCATTGTGTCGTGCAGTGACAAGTGTCATATTGTAATTGCAACGGCATTTGTGTTTCCACATAATTTCGACAAGCACGGCAGAGTGTTTGTTCTTTTGGTCTCTTCGGCTTGTAGTTTACATGGAGGTTTCCTGTTCTTGCTTGATGGATGAATCGCCATTCTGTTGCTGTTAGGCTTCCATCGTAAAGTATCTGACTGGAGGTTTTGTTTTTGCTCAAGGCGTCAGCTGATCCACCCGCGCATTTTTGATTTGACTAATCCACAAACTTTTGGTGGTGGTATAGTCTGTGAAATTGGAAAGATAGAGTTTTTTTGTTCCTGTTTGATGTTCCTGTTCCTTTTTGCAGTGGGAAAATCAGGACATTCACTGTCAGCCATTTTTCAAGTTGGGCTGTTAGACAGGATGCAAAGACTTTGTATATGCATTCTAGTAGTGCAATTGATCTCCAGGACGACACTTGATCATATTTATCGTCTTTTCCTGGTTTGCGGATAAGTATTGTTATGAATTCGCCCCAGTTCTGTGGTATTTCATTTTTATCCATGATTTTCTCAAAGAGTTTTTCAAGGATGCAGCCGCTGGGATCACAGTATTCAATGTCTTTGTATGTGATGTTTGATTTTCCCGGGCTGGATTTCTTCATTTTAAGCAAGACTGATAGAATTTCTGCCTTGGTGATCTTTTTGAATTCGAATTCTGGACCTTGTTCGATGAGGGGACATTTGGTCCAGTCGGTCTTTGGTGGGTCTGGTGTTTTTGTCTGACCGTATTATTTTATCTTTTCAATTGGTGGGCTTGTGGTTACTTTCGAGTCCGATAGGATCATCTCTATCAATTTCTTTGGCTCGGTTCTATATTTGATGTGTAGGTATTTGTCATTTTTACCACTATCCTTACCGATCTTTCCTTGGTATGGTTTTTTGCGGCTCTTTTTCTGTTTTTGTAAGATGTATTGTTGTAATTGATTAGAAAATTGTTCGATATGTTCATTAGCGACGGTTTTAAGGAACTCTTCTGCAGATGACAGTCTGTCCTTGCATGTCTGATTTTGTTCCGTATTTTTTCGATCCCCTGTTGGGTGGGCAGAAATTTTGTTAAATTTCTTCTTTTTTGTCAATTCCCAAACAGTTTGTCGATTGTCTTGATTGATATCTTCATTGTGAACAATTTGGTAAATATAATTGGCAATCCAGTATCCATTTCCAGCGTATTGCTCGGATTTTGTCGTACTGACTTCTACTGGTTCCCAAATATTGCTGACATTTCTGTAGAACGAATGGAGGTTCGTGTTCAGGGTCTTGATGACCATCCATTGTTCATCTGATATTCGTGGAAGTCTGTTCATGATGGATGTTTTTTTGTTTTCTTGATCGAAGGATACTAGAATCCATTGCATGTCGGAGATGCAGAGTGGGCAAAGGACAAGTCTTTTTCCAATGAATGAGGAGTAAGAAATGTTTGTCTTAATGAATTCCTCATTACCCTTGCTAATCTTGTGGGTCACTCTGTTGTCTAGTATCAGAATGTCATCAGGGATTTGTAAGTTTTGGATTAGTCATGACATTCGATCAGCCTGAAATCTGTATAGGTCGGCTTTGATTTGTCTCTTCTCATTGTGTTCTTTCTGTGTCTTTTGGCCAGCCTTTTTTGAGTACTTCTTTTTACGTGGTTTTCGTGGTTTTTTAACGGTTTTTGTCATTTTTCCTCCACCTCTATTTTGCGGTTGGAGTTGGCTAGATCTTTGTGGGCGTAGAGAATGTGCTTTCATTCTAATTTCACTAATTGGAATGTCAAACCGAGGGTTTTTCCTTCTTTTGATAAAGTTCTCTATGAACCCGCATGTAAATGGCCCACAGTCATAATTGTTTTTTTGTTGTTGGCAAGTGCTATACTTGATCGGGAGTTTAATGTCAGAGTCTATAGTCTAAATATCTTCTAAACGCCTTAAACGCATGAAGATAATGATTACAAATAAACTTGAAAAAAGATGGCAAAATGAAAGAAAATATTAAAATATTATTGAGTAATTTAATTCACTGTTTATTTTATTTATTTAGAATTTAAGAAAATCATGTTGATATTCAAACGAAGAGCAGCTCAAAAGTAAATTTCAAATTTGTGAAAATTTCCTCTTATTTACTCGAATAAATGACAAAACAAAAACGAATACAACTAAAACATCATTATCTTTTTTATCATTTATTTTTATCTCTGAAAATATCGATGTCAAGAACAGCAAGAACAGCAACCGCAGTGAATATATAGTTATACAAAAAAAGAGCAAAATAATGCGAACTATTAGAATATTTTTCTATTTTAGCTTGATGATCTGGAATAATACTTGGAAAAAAACCTTCAACTCACAATTGATAATTTTTACGTGTTAGAATTCAGAATTTAATATCTTCTTTTCATGTGTAGACTAGTATTAGCATTTGTTTATGCTTCATTTCTGGAGAGTTATTATTTTTGTAGATAATTTATTATTATTATTATTATTATTGTTACAAATGCTACTATTAATATCATAACTATTTTCATTATCATTACTTATGCTATTTTTATTATTTATATATTTTATTTCTAAATATTATATATTATTTATATTTATTATCAATATATATATTATTATTATGATTATTACTATGCTGAGAAACATTCGACTAGATTATTATTATTTAATTCCAATGTTGGATTATTTATCTTTATCAGATTATCAGATTTCCATTGAATTTTTGTCAGTTTGATGTTTGATCTATTTGAAGTTAGCTTTGCAGTGTAAAGACTTTCGATAAAATTGTTTTTTATTATAACTTTCCTTCGCGATTTTTAATCATTTTAATAAAGTAATCGAGTTCAAATACTTATTTAAATATTCAAATTTAATAACACTTAAGAAAATCAATATTAATTATATTTTTTACTCTTGTTATTAGATTTGAAAAAAACTTATATGATTTGTTGTTCTTTTATTTTTATTTATTTTATAATATTTTTAAATGATATTGAATCAAATTCTGAAAACAAAATAACAGAGACATTTTCAGAAAAATAAATTTATGGTTGTTACTTTCATTCAAGACAATTACTTTTGAAAATAAATCGAGATGAAGAATTAAAAATCTCATATGTACAGAACGAAAATATCCGCATATCAATCAAGATGCTTATTATATTAGCTTTTCCAAAGAATGAGTTTAATGATGATTTGATGAACGTTTTGCAGTCTATACACTAAAATTAGGACCTTTAATAAATTATTTTGAAGATAATTATTTGGGGAAAAAATAGAAGAGAAGTACAAAAAATGTTCACGGTCAAGAAAAAATAGGGACTTTCACGAACAAACAACTAGCTTAAAAGCCAACATAATGTCTCAAGAAATCTATTCAGGCTTTACCATGAAAATATCTCCTTACCAAATAAATTACATCCAAATTTTACTAGACTGAGATTTAGTTCTTCAAATGAAAACAATATGCAGCCTTAAACAAAAGAATTAATTTATTACAACAAAATCAAAATACAATTTATGAGAGTTATACAAATCCAATGCTTATAATTTAGAAATAAATATTTTCTTTAATTTAGTTTTTTATTTTTAAATGATTTTTTTTAATTATTCCTAGTGTGATGGTCGCTGTTTTTATTGTCGCTACTTGGACAGCCAGTCCCATATATCTAGAGAAACAGTTAAATTAGAATTATTAAAAATTCGCCACCAATAAAATTGGCTGTGTTTAAATAACCTGAAACATTATATAATTTGGTGAAAAATTTTAGAAAATAAATTTATGAGGATTTTTTAAAGTTCTATATTTATTAATGTTGGAAGAATCAGGAGAAATCAATACGACAAATGTCGTTACTAAGAATAAGAAAGCTCGCATTATAGAACTAAAAACGATTTTTTTCAAAAAATATATTAAAAGCTCAAGGTGAAGGAAATCAATAAATAATTGAGAGTAGATAAAAATATTGAAATTAATAATGAGATTGAACAAAGTTTAAATATAAGAAGCTTCATAAAAAATGGGGTTTATCTAGAATTGCATTTGCTGTGGAATCCAGAAACGAAAATGTTTACGCTATTTATACCTGTGTCATCAGTCTCTAATAGTCATATGGTAAGTCATTATCAGAAGCTTTTTGAAGCGCGTTCACTTATTGAGTGGGCGGATATGAGTCGATTCCCTGAGGAAAGTTGTATTGGTATAGACCCACCGAACAGAGAAGAGATGCGGCTTGCTATATTACAAATAAGTAATTGAAAGGCACCCAGCTCAAATGGGGTGATTGCGGGGGTTCTAAAATGGGGAGAAACCTCTCATTGACAAATACATATATACATTGAAGCTCGATTTTGAGATGATTTGGAACGGGGATGACCATCAGTTTCCAAGGGCTTAGAGGAGTTCAAAAATGGTAACACTCTTCAAGAGAAAGGATGCAAGGTCTGATTCGAATAATTATAGAGGGTGTTCCGGATTTGCCGGCCAATATTCATTTTTTTCACAACCATTATTTGAGGCCCTGATGAGGGCCATTTTACTTTCCCGATGTACTGGATTTTTCGAAGGGATGCCCCATTTTCTACCTTTATTATTATTATCATTTTCAGATTCGATTTCACATATATCATCATTGAGAAATAATTCGAATTTGTATTTCACATTGATGTCGTTAATTGAAAATTTGATTAATTTGTACACTTCTTTCCATTTCTTTAGTTCTTCTACATTTTTATTCATTAATTTTCGACTCGACAAGAGAAATTCAAGACGCATAATTCAAATTGATTTTTTTATTTGATTTTTTTAATTGTGCGGTGATTCCGCTAATTTACAATATTTAAACAAAAAACATTAAATGAACAATATATATATATACATATTTACATCTGCCCATCACACCGATTATATATTTTCTCTGAATTATTCACATTAGAAAATTTAATTTGATTTTACTTAAAATTTTAACTTTACTAAATTTTCTAAAAGTTATTTTATTTAATTTATTTTTTAAAACATATTTCTTTAATTAATTCTGCTTAAGTTCGATCAAGATGTAAATTATCTCGACCAGAGGGATCTTCCTCTGGAAGTCACCGGCAAAGTTTTTGCACGAATAGTCAAAAATAGAATGAAGCCGGTGATGGAGGAAAGGTTAGACCCTTGGAAGTTTGGTTTTCGGCCGAAAAGAGGTATAAGTATACTTAGGTGGATACAGGAAGAAGGTCGATATAAGAAACAGGAGGCATTTGTGATCTTCATAAATTTGGAAAAGGCATTTGATACTGTTACACGTGAAGTTCTGTAGACCTACTTGAAAAGATTCGGCTTGACCGACAAGATTCTCAGTCTGATCAGGGAATTCCATGAGAGCTTTATTACCTCTGTGGGAGATTGGGAGTTTTTCATCGAAAGAGGTGTCAGACAGGGATATGTGATGGACCTTGTCTTTTTATCTTGGTTTTCGATGAAATTATCAAAACGGCGATACGGAAATGATTTTGGTGAGAAATTACCCTGATCCACGAGCACGGTAACGAATTTCAAGTCAATAGACTTGCTTATGCGGATGATCTATGCATCATCAACTTTGATATTGATCGTGCCTGTAATAACCTCGATGTACTAAGAAGCACTTTTTCAGAATTCGGCTTGACTGTTAGTGCATCTGTAACGAAAGTCATATGCCTAACTGATGACTCAGGGACTAGAATATCGCAAGTGATGTGTGGTGACGAAGTCATAGAATGGGTGAGCGAGTTCTGTTATCTCGGGATTGTATTGATCATATGTAGTAGCGGCAGTCAGGATATCAGTCAGCGGTTGCGTTGTGGAATGAGTTAGTTACGAGAATTGCAGTATACGATTCAAAGTAACCAAGTTCCTATAGCGCTGAAAAGAAGACTAATCGAAAAAAGCATTTTTCGGCAGTAAATTATGAGAGTGAGTACTGGGTAATACCTGAAAAAGTGGTAGTCTGGCTACAAGCTTCTCATAATATCTGCACATGCACTGCTGTTGGTAAAACTAAACTTGACAGAATACGTAATACGGATATGTCAATTGGTTTGACCGTGGTGGATGAAAAGGTAATCGTGAGGTAAAAAGAGTATTAAACTCTGAAATGCCATCAGGAAATAGAAAAGTCAGCGGCCGTAAACAGCAGTTGATGAAAGAGAGTATCGCCCAGGATATCCTCTGGTTATTTCACGACCAAAAGGATCTTGTAGTATATCACAAATACTTGAATGAGAGAGGAATTATCGGCACTGACGTTGAATTTAAACTTCTGATCAAAGCAACTATGTCTGAAAAACTGAGAGAAGGGACTGAACATAGAAAAGAGTATCCAAAATGCTCCAGTCATGTATCAAAAGATTTTAATACATCTTTCTTGTTTCAAAACTTTTTCAGAACAGAAGGAACTAAAAAGATACATCATACATATAGTCACGACGCCGCAGCTTCAGAATGGTTACAAGTATTTCTAATTTTATATGGAAAATTATCACAAGACCTATGTGAGAAATATTTTGAATGTTTGATATTTTGTGTGAATGTTGTATGTTGATTTGGAATTGTGTCTCTCCTACCCAGATGACTGATTAATATTTTAATTCTTATTGTCTGAAAATATGTAATCTTTTAAATTTATTTCTAATTTTTAAATAAGTTTCATAAGTTTAAATAATTTATTATTAAAGACAATATAATTTTCAGGTTTAGGTAGTTTCTTCAATTTTGGTGAAAGAAAAACAAAAATTAACTGTCTTTTGTCTGGTAGTCGGTCCTTTCAACCCATGACCTATTTCAAACCATGTACATTTTCAACCCCAGCCCTTTCAACCCATATACATATTTAACCCCTGTCCTTTCTACCCATATTTCAATATAATCCAAAAAATTAAAATTAAAAAATTAGTAAAATTGTACAAATTTCAAATAAAATTGTAAAAATAAAAACAACATTAATAAAAAAAATTTATAGCCTGTTAAAGTTGTTTTCAAATTTTTAAATGATTATGTTTGGGTAACTTGTGATTATTGTAATTTGAGGAAAATAAAAATCCATTTGTTTTAATCGGTGGATCGTCGAACGAGAGTTTTATTTAAAAATAAATTTGTGTCACTCGTCTTAACTGTTTTGATTTATACAACAAGCTATCGTGGCAGTATGACAACCTTGAAGGTAGTGCAACAGTACGACGAGCACGAGAACATATCCGTGTAGCTTGAACGGTTAATGGAATGTGCAGAAACGCTCCGTGAAGACAAATGAGCGATGTTACCGCTGGCGCTATCAGGCGAGGCGGCAATCGTCTTCAGGGGATTGGGAGAAGCAATACGAGCGGACTTCGATAAAAGCACAGCGGCGCTTCGCAAAGTTTTTGCACCAAGCCCAAGACTGTCATGGGCCAGTTTTGCTTCCCGACGACTGGAGCCCGGAGAGAGCGTAGACTTCTTCATGGCCGACTTAAAGCGGCTGTCGGTTGTAATTTGCAGCAGCGAAGGCGAGGAGAAGCTTTTGTGGCTCAGGCATTCATAAATGGTCGCCCTGAGGCGGCCATGAAGAGTGTCGAGGCCGAGGCGCTCGGTAAGAATCACGATCTGTATTGGTTAGTTAGATTGACTAGAGTACATGTCAAGGCGACCCGTTGTCGCGACGAAGAGGTTGCAGCAATCGCGCAAACGAGGGGGAAACCGGATCTAAACTTCTCAACCATCAATGGGCTGCGATGTTATCGATGCGGAGGAAGCGGGCACATTGCTCGTGAATCTGCCACTGGGACGGGGCGCACTCGGAATTCGTCTTACCGAGTATCGAGAGGAGGATGGCCACGGGAGCAAAATTGTTTCAATTGCGGCAACGTGGGTCATATGGCCAGAGAGTGCCGGAACACGGAGCAGAAGCCGGCAGGAAACGAGTAACAGGTCCTGTCTACTGCGCGGGTGGGGGCCTGGATGCGTTGACGCGCGTATGTCGACGATCTCGGCAATTGTAGGTGTGAGAGCAATAATCGATACGGGCTGTTCGACAACAGTTGTGACGAAGGCGGTAGTTGAACCGTTTAAACTGGACCGCGTAAGTGAATCAGTGCTGATGATGAATGGTTCGGAAGCAAAGGTGCGGTTCAGAGCGACGGTACCAATTGAATAAAGTGGAAAGCGAATCGTATGCCAAGTTCTGGTGGTGCCAGAAGTTATCGGGTCAAGAGCCGATATGCTTCTCGGCATGGATGCCATCAGTCAACTCGGGGGAGTATGGGTGCCCGGTCGCGGCGGCACCCCGAGATTCGGACGCGTCGAGCACCAAGCGGCAGCCGGTATGTCTGTTCAACGGGCAAGTGTGCGAGTCGAGGATGCTGATTTTACTGTCAGTTTCGACGGCCGCTGCTGAACTGCAACATGGAAGTGGAAAAGCGATCGACACCGCCAGAAATGATCCAACAACCCGCTTCATATGCATCAGCGAAGCAATTCGAAGATGAGATGGACCAGGAAATATCCGATTGGAAGAAAAACAGGTGGCTCATTCCATTCACAGGCGAACCAAGAGTTTTTTTGTTGCTCATGGCAATCGAACAGACGGCCAAAGAGAAGGTTCGGCACGTTTTGAATTACCGAGCAATTAACGAATTCGTTTCATGCCACACTGTGGGAAGCCTGTTCTGCACAGAAAAATTGCGTAAATGGTGACGAATGGGTAAATCGGTGGAACTAATCGATTTGAAACGAGCCTACCTCCAGATCAAGTGATCCGGCATGTAGGACAGGAGTGGTGCTTAACACGATTGGGGTTTGGCTTGAATGTGGCACCGAAAATCATGAGGTGCATCATGAGCCACATTTTAAATTCAGATAAGAGAGTTGCAGAGGCCACAGACTTTTATTACGACGACATAATTGTCGACACTGGAAAGGTACCAGCAGAGCATGTCGTGGTGGTCTTCAATAGTTTCGGCCTCGAAACAAAACCGCCAGTGAAGATCATCGGAGGAAGAGTGTTAGGGCTCGCGTTACGCGAGATCAACGGAGAGTTGCGATGGACCCGAGATGGCAAGGTACCGGATTTGTCCGATAAGTTGACACGGAGGAAGCTGTTCTCATGGATCGGACAGCTGACCGGTCAGACAGCTTTCCCAGTCTGCAGCTGCTTGAGGTCTGCATGCAGCTTTCTTAAGAGGATGGTGATTGGCGGTAAATGGGATGACGCTGTGGGTCAACGGGTGGTGGACCTCGCAGAGAAATTAGGAAAACGCGTTGAGAGCGAAAACCCAGTCACTGGCAGATTGAAAGTACCAGACTGCAGACAAGGCAGAGTGTGGTCCGACGCGAGCTCTATCGCAACCAGTATCTCTGTAGAGATAGGGGAGAAGTGGTGGAAGACGCTTCGTGGTTGCGAAAGGAAGACAACGCAGCCCATATCAACTTGGCTGAACTGGAAGTGGCGAACGAAGCAATCAAAGCGGCAGTTGCATGGGGATTGAACGATTTTGATCTAATGACCAACTCCTCTACAGTGTTCAGATGGAAGACGAACTGGATGAGAGGGGACGGGCCGATTAGATCCCATGGAATGAGTGAGATACTTGTGAAGAGACGTATTTGCACCATCAAGAAAACCATATAAGAGGAGCAGCTGCAGGTAAATTTTAAATTAATCGGTTCAGCAGAGAAAAAGGCAGATCGTCTCACTCGAGTGTCAAGCGTCTGGCTGACAGTGGTAAAAGAGCCTATATCAATCATAGCAGTAGCGATTGTAGGGGGGCAAGAATCGACGGACATCCACAAAAAGCTTCAAGAAATTCTCCATTTCGAAGTGAAACGAATGAAGTTTCTTGCAAGGAAACTGAAGGGCCCGGAGCGAGTGACGGAAAGCCAAATCCAGGCAGTGGTAAAACGATGCTCTCGGTGAGCATCGATAGATCCTGCCCCAATGAAATGGGAAAGAGGCGAACTGGGAGTAAAGAAAATGTGGCAAAGAATTGCTACGGATGTGACGCATACCACAGAGGGAAAGTTCCTGGGGATTATCGACTGCGGACCGAGTCAGTTCACAGTATGGAGAAAAATCAAGTCAAAAAACGATGAGGAGATATGTACCGTGCTTAAGGTGGTATTTAAAAAATTTGGACCTCCAAAGGAACTTCTAATGGACAACTTTGCGACTAACAGAGTAGCAGCAATTCGGAAGTTACTGACGGAAATGGAGGTCGAGATCCTTTTTCGGTGTGCAAATCAGCCGAGCGGAAACGGGATTGTCGAGCGCTGTCACCGAACCATTAAGCGCATGGCGGCGCGGAGCGGTAAAAGAATGGAATACATGGTGGCATGGTGCAATGCTGCCCCGAATTCAGGCGGCATAATTCCGGCCTCAACCGTTTTTGCGCAGCAAAGGTGACTGCCATTACCAATTAATTTTGTAGATCGGTTCCCCGAAATCTGCAAAATTGAAAACAACGCAGAATTGCACGAAAGAGATGCAGTTTTTGTCAAACCGGCAAACTCAAGATGCACAACCCAGTGGAGATGAGCGGTAGTAGACGGATTCCGGCGGCCTTATCAAGTATTGATTGACGGAGACCTCTTCCACCTGTCACATGTCAGGCTTGCTCCAAAAGAAGACTCAGAACCGGCAGATAATAAATCAAAGATGCCAGGGGTGAGCTATCGGAGCTCGGAAACACCAGTCTTCAGTGATAGATCCGAAGACGACGATGAATGGCCGAAGGACAACCAGGAAGGTGACCCAGAGTTCAGCCAGACTTCGAGAAGCAGAGACAAGGAGCAGAGGCCACATAGGGCGATCGTGCGGCCAAAACGGTTTGAAGATTTCGTATGCTCCGGATTACAGCGACCGGAGGCCAACGGGACCCTCCAGTGCACGGATACCATATGCGTGTGTGCCTTGATGGCAAGGGGAGGTGTAATTCGAGGAAAATAAATATCCATTTGTTTTAATCGGTGGATCGTAGAACGGGAGTTTTATTTAAAAATACATTTGTGTCACTCGTCTTAACTGTTTCGATTTAGACAACAATTATTTTAAGTTTCTTTTATTTTCATTGAACTTATGATTAATTTCTTAATTTAACTATCACAATAAATTATTATTATGTTAACTTGTCCTAGGACTAAATTTATCCATATACATTTTCAACCCATATTTCAAACTGCATAGTAAATTATTATATACTGATATTGAATATAATTATTAGGTGTATAACTTAGTTTTTTGGATTTTCTAAGAGATGGTGTAAACTTTGTAATAAGCATTATTTTACAGTCGTACGTACAGATTTTTAAAGTGCTGAAATTGAGGCATTAAAATTAAGTAGGTCATTGACCTTAAATGCGTCATAAACATATTTTTAATCACGTTTTAGCATGACAACTTTTATACCAACAAAACAGCATTTGCGGGAAGCACTACTGTTTTGCTTTAATCAAAAGAAAAAAGCTGCAGACAGTTTTCGGCTTCCTGAAGAAACTTATGGTCAACATGCACCAGATTTGCGAGAACTGGTATAAACGTTTCAAAACTGGAGATTTCGACGTAAGTGACAAAGAGTTTTCCGATCAACCAAAAAGATTCGAAGATGAAGATTTAGAATCATTACTGAAGGAAGATTCTACTCAAACAGAGAAAGAACTTGCAAAACAGTTAAATGTTACTCATGCAGCCATAAGTAAACGTCTACATGCTATGAAAATGATTCAAAAAGAAGGAAAATGGATACCACATGAATTGAATCAAGCTAACATTGAAATTCGATTACTGATATTCAATTCATTGCTTACAAGACAACGAAGATGGTCGTTTTTGCATAATATTGTGACTGGAGATGAAAAATGGATTTATTATGTTAACTCTAAACGCAAGAAATCGTGGGTTTATCCCTGCGAACCGTTCACGTCAACAGCAAAAAGAAACATTCATGGAAGCAAGGTTATGTTGTGCATTTGGTGGGATCAGAAAGGTGTACTGTAATCTGAGCTGCTGAATTCGAATGAAACTGTTAATGCAGAACGTTACCAACAACAGTTAATGAAATTGAACGATGCATTGAATGAAAAACGTCCTATTCTAGCCAACAAACAGCGCAAAGTGATTTTACTCCATGACAATGCTCGGCCACATGTCGCAAAACAAGTAAAAAACACGTTGAAAGCACTTAAATGGGAAATTCTACGGCATGCTGCCTATTCATCAGANTGTGCCCCATCAGATTATCATCTGTTCCGATCAATGCAAAGCGCTCTTCGGGACCAGCACTTCAGAAACCAGGAACATATAAAAAAATGGCTGGAACAATGGATCGCATCAAAAGACCAAAACTTTTTTTTCGATGGAATTCATAATTTTTCTGAAAGATGGTCGAAAGTCATAATTAACGATGGAAAATATTTTGATTAGAATAAAACTTATTGTCATATAAATAAACTTGTCTGTTCTGCAAAAAAATCCAAAAAAACTAAGTTATACACCTAATAGTATTAGGGGTACCCAAATGTTATGTCGTTTTTTTTGATATATTTTTCTAAAACGTTTAACTGCCGCCTACATTATTTTGACTCTACCATTTTTATTTATTAATTTCAGTTAGTGTATTAACTTTGATTTGTGCCTATTTTTAGATAAAATGTCATATGATTTTTTTGATGA
>MQRK01236378.1:48025-58087 GCA_001938485.1 Girardia tigrina
CATCGATTGCGATGGGGACTATTTTTCTGATTAAATAAATGTTTTATATGGTTTTATTTTTGTTTCTAAAAATCAATAAAAAACGACATAACATTTGGGTACCCCTAATAATTTAAAAATAGGATAATAAAGTTTTTATGTCATATTAAATTTTACATTATTTACAATATTTAACACTATTTCTTCAACCTATAGGTTAATTAATATACAGTCATCAAAAATATTAGGTTCAATTACAAGTTTATCATATTAATCATTTTTAATAGTTCGTCACATTTTACGCGCGACGTTTGGACACGAATGTTATTTTTTTATTATTATTTATTTTTTTATTATTCTTGGAAGCCAATATTTGTTTATTTTCTAATTTTGAATTTTAATTAATAATAATTTAATTTTAAATATATTAATTTAAATATCGTTAACATTAGTTTACAGTTATTTCAAGTACTTTGCAAAAAATTAAGAATTTTATGTCAATTTTAGAAAAAAATTGAATTAAAGTAAATTTCAAATAAATCTCAGAAAAACAAAGTCTTGCTTTGCCCTTCTACAACCACCATAGAATACTATGGCAAACCATGACATATTTTACCGTTCAACAGAGCCAAAAGTGCCAAATTACAGTTCGCGTAAAATTAAAACATTTATAATTTCAATTTTATATAATTGGCAATTTCCTTCACTTGGTTGTGTGTCACTTCAACCCATGACCTTTTTCTATCCTTGGCCATTTCAATACTGTATATTTTCAACGCTCGACCTTTTCATATCCATACAAAAATTTAATTGTAATTAAATATTAATTGAGGAAATATATGTTATTTATAGACCACACATTAATTTACTATGATACAAAATAATTTATTTCTCAAAAATAAAATACAATACACATCAAATCTACAATAAACCAGCAATTTGTAAAGTGAATAGATACGCTAAGTCCTAACTTAAGTTAACATAATAATAATTTATTGTGATTGTTAAATTAAGAAATTATTCATAAATTAAATGAAAATAAAAGAAACTTAAAATAATCACAAGTTACCCAAACGTAATCATTTAAAAATTTGAAAACTACTTTAACAGGCTATAAAATTTTTTGTAAACATTTTTTTTATTTTTACTATTTTATTTGAAATTTGTACAATTTTACTAATTTTTTAATTTTAATTTTTTGAATTATATTGAAATATGGGTAGAAAGGACCGGGGTTGAAAATGCACATGGTTGAAATATGTCATTGGTTGAAACGCCCTACAACCGTTTTGTCAACATTTCACAATGAAATTTTGATGAAGAAGGTAAACATGAAATTATTTAATTGAAAGAGTAAAAGCAGTTAAATAAATGACATAATTCTTACATATGTACTTCTTTTGCTTAAATAATTCAGTCCTAAACTTTTCTTTCTTTTCTTTGTTGACTTTAGCCGTTGGGTCGTGGGTGTACCCAATTATAAACAAGCCTTCGCAACATATCTCTATTTGTAGTTTCTTTTCTCAGACATCTCATACTCAATCCGCTCCATTCTTTTAGATCGTTATTCATTGCCTCTTGATCTTTCTCCTTTCACTCTTTCCTCAATCATAACCTTTGCTAGTGCTTGATTTTTTATTTGATGTCCGTAGAATTTCAGCTTTCTTCTATTGATTCCAGTCTTTTATCTAGTATTTCTTTCACTCTCCTCCAGATAAAGTCATTTGTTTTCTTTTCTTATCATGGGATCTTCAGTATTCTCTAGTAGCACTTCATTTCAAACGCTTTAAGTCTATCCATGCTCTTCTGATTTATTTTCCAAATCTCGCATCCATAGAGGAGTGTTGCCCATACACAATAGCCTTAGTGATCTTTAATCTGCTCTTGAGATGGATTTCTTTGAGGTTAAAAACTAGGCTAAGTTCAATCATTGCGCTTGTTGATATACCAATCCGGCTTATGATTTCTTCTTCGCTTCCCCCATTCTCTTTGACAGTAGAGCTTAAGTATTTGAAACTTTTAACTTGTTCCAGCTTCTCCCCTTCAATTAAAATCTAAAGTTTAACCTCGTTGTTATAGTTTCCTGAAACCATTATTTTGCTTTTTTGACTGTTGATTCCCATTCAAAATTTGTTTGAAGCTTTGTGTAATCTATTCGTAAGTTCCTGAATCTCTGCCTCATCTCTGCCGATTAGGTCTATGAGGTCAGCAAATCATAGGTTATAATATTCTAGTTCCTCCGCAGCTTATTCCAACATCGTCTAGATCGTCTATTTTTTCCATAACAATTCTTTCAAGAAAAAGGTTGAACAGTATTGGTGAAAGAATGCAACCTTGTTTTACTCCTGCTGATGATTTAAACCAGTCGCTGAATTGCTCACTTGTAAACACTTTAGTCTTTGCGTCTTCGTAAAGGCTCTTAATAATTTTCGTGATATATTTTCCTATGTTGTGTTTATTCATAGTGTACCATAGTGCTTCGTGCCACACCCTGTCAAAAGCTTTTCTGAAATCTATAAAGTTATGACAAATTATTCGTTTGTTGTCTCTGGTTTTCTCACAAATCAGTCTTAGGTTGGTTATCTGCTCCGTAGCGCTGCGGTCCCTTCTGAAGCCTGATTGAATTTCACTAAGAACTTGCTCCACTTTCGGTGTGATTCTTCTTTGTAACACTTTCAGCATAACCTTTGATGCGTGAATAATCAAACTAATAGTTCTAAAGTCCCTGCACTTTTTACTATTTGCTTTCTTCGGTATAGGAATAAGGATAGATTCAGTCCATTGTGAGGACCTAACTCCACTATTTCAAATTTCGTTGGATATTGCATGGAGAATGGTCATTGTATTTTCGCCTCCATTCTGAATTAGTTCCGCGCTGATGTTGTCTATTCCTGGGCTTTTGTTCCTCTTCAAACCTTTTTTGGCAGCCTCTACTTCTGATCTTAAAATTTCGCATGCGTGATCTTCGTCATCTCCATTTGTTTCAACATCTTCCGAGATAACGCTCATGTCGACATCTGCTTTAAAGTTGTTTAGTTCACTACAGTAATCTTTCCACTTTTGAGCAATCTCTGTACTTTTTGTAAGTACGTTTTCATCTTGATCTTCAATTACATTTATTTGTCTTCTTCCTGGCTCGGTCAGTTTCATAATTGGCTTGAATGCTTCTCTAGAATTGTTTAATTCAAAACTACTTTCTATCAA
The DNA here is from genome assembly GCA_001938485.1 of Girardia tigrina. Lineage (NCBI taxonomy): Eukaryota > Metazoa > Platyhelminthes > Tricladida > Dugesiidae > Girardia > Girardia tigrina. Next base: position 51,209 of record MQRK01236378.1, read on the forward strand.
TTTTGCTTGTTCTACCGCCAAATCCTTTCTGACCTTCCTCAGTAACCTCCGAACTTCCTTGTTCGCCTTCCTGTAATAGTGCATGTGCTCTTCGTCGTTATTTCTCTTACTTTTCTGTTGACGTCGTCTGTCACAGCACTCCAATACCGCTCAATTGATCCAGGGTTTCTTCGTCTTTCGTCTTTTTTCCAGAATCTTTTCTGCAGTATCTGTGATAATGTTTGTGAACTCGTCGCAGAGCTTTTGTGGTTGCTGGTCTTCTAGTAGCAGCAAGGGAGTGAATTTTGATGACAGTTAAATCTGAAATTTGTCCCTAATTCTAATATCCTTCAGTTTCTCAACGTCGAAAAGCGTTCTTTGATATTTTGTTCTGGTTTTTGTGGAGAACTTTAGTTAGGAAAGTTGTCCTGACAAGATCCTGATCGCTTCCAAAGTCTTGTTTATTGAGAGTTCTAGTTTTGGCTTTGTTGACGCTGGATTTGATTAATTAATTTACCAGTACACAGACTTTTGGACGTCCCCACATAAATAAGAAAACCAAAAGTTTACTTAAAAAATATTTTTTGAAATCTTTTTTGTAAAAATAGATACCCGAATTAGTAAAGTCAGTTTTGGTAAACGTGTATCTATTTCTACTAACAAGATTTTTTTTTACTAACAAGAAACAATAGTTAATCTCAAACGTGTAATTAAATAAAATAATACAACAATAAAATAAAAATAAAAATAATAACCGTAAGTCATCAAAAATTTATTGTAATCTCCAAGTATAACGGGACATATCATAACGGTAATTTTATTATTTCAGTTTAAATTCATATTGTCAATCAATCTAATTATTGATTTTATTTTAATATTGTTAAGGCAATTATTTGTACTCAAAGAATTGTGGAAAATATTATATAATTCTTTCGAATCAAATTTAATGTGAGAATTTAACTTCGTCCTATAATTGTCTTTTTTTGTTCTTGAAAACGAATCACTTCTTCCGAATTTATTTTTGAGATGCTGTTTTCTGATTTCATAATATTTGTTTGATTGTCTGCAGATCTAAAGAACTGTTGATTGACTAAAAGTTATCCTAGCACTGAAGTACGTTAAATGTCAAGTACGTTAAATACCAAGCAGTATAAATACCAAACAGGAACTCTCAGTCTTGATCAATCTTTACTGAGGATCGAGACTGACCAACAATAACCATAATTCAAAACATTTTTGATTTAACTTTGTGGCAAGTGTTTGGAGTCTTATCTCCTTTTTACTGGCTGTTGATTTACCGATTTATTCATTTTATTCGCACTTGGTCTATAGGTTGAAAAATCTGATTCATCATTCATTCCATCACTCATTTTGATCAATAAAGTAGTCCAAAATTATCATGTGATCACTTTCCTTTATCAGGATAGTCAAATTCATCTTAAAGACTTTATGAGAATTTATTAATTCTACTTTTGCTTCTTTGAATTTTTCTGTTGCTGTTTTTAAATCATTGATTATCGATGGGTTGTAAAAAAAAATAATGAAATAAATTCTTAAAAATCATTGCAAACACGACGTACACCACGCTCCAGACATACCTAAGTACAGAGGACACTCAAACCAATCAAGGTCAAATACAGAGACAAATGAAAGAAAAACCCCAACATTCCTCGACCTATACACTGGGAGATAGAGTAACACATTTTTCATAAATATTTCAAATTTTTGAATCATAACTATTTTTCGTTTGTTACTCTTTAAATTTTCTTATTCGTATTTTAAAACATATTATATTAATCATTTTTAATCAATAAAATAATTGTTAGGGGGACATGTGCAGAGGTATCTTTTTTGGTACATGTTCAAATGAAAAGGCTAATACAGTGACTTAGTCATTGGAAAACGATACCGAGTTCACTATTTCTGATAGTCTCCTGACATCAATTAGCTTATCTCAAGAATTTTGAAATAATAATGAAGCTGTCAAAGTTCACATATTAAAGCTCAAAAACAAACACATTATGTTAATTATTGTGCCTATTCAATTTTTTGTGTTCATATGCTGCAATTTTTGACTAATATTAGTGATGTATATTATTTTTGGATCTATATTTAATATTAATTTTGTATACATGTACCATCGTTTAAAAAGAAGAATAAATTATATAAAATAATAATTAAATGAAAAAAGATAAGAAAAGTTAATTTAATTATATAAAAAAAGATTAAAAATTTGTATTAAGAAAATAGATTTAAAAAAATTAGACTTGTATAGTTCTATAATATTTGCAAGCAATTAGAAAAAAACTTTCAATAAGAAAAGAAACAAAACATTCTTATGTAAATATTAGTTTGTTGCAAAAGCAATGCAGGTTTTTGAACCTAAACTCTAAACAAATGTAACTCAGCATAGAATAAACTTTATTAATCGAAATAAAGGCAACCAGAATCAATACATTTTTGCCGACGAGAGACAAGTTTATTGATGCCTCTAGTGTAGAACTCCTGATTTCTAAATGTGATGAAAGCGTTAAAGCGTCTTTGGCGTCGTCTTGGTTTTTGAAGCTTTTTTCCAGGAGGAAGTTGTCCAGATGCTTGAAAAATGATAGTCGATGGGCGAGAGGTCTGGCACGTAGGGCGGATGAGGCAGAGTTTCGTAGCCTAATTCGTTAAGCTTTCGTAGGTCGGTTTTGCGATATGTGTCCGGGCTTTGTCGTGGAAGAAAAATGGCCCTTTCATATTGAGCAATATAAGGTACATACGTCGGAGCTTGTGATGCATTTTGTCAATTTTTTGGTAGTACGTCTCTGAGATGATTGTTTCACCCGTATTCAGAAAGATGTAATGGATGAGAAAAACTGCAGACAACCAAAGTCACCAAAATCTTTTTTTGGGGTAGTTTCGGTTTCGGAAAGTGGTGAGGAGCCTCATCGCAGTCCAACCATTGTGCCGAACGTCGCCGATTGTCGTGGAGTGGTGCTTAACCACTGTGCCGCGGAATGATTTCTAAGAGATAATAAATGGAAGACATTCAATTTCTTAATTATGAGACAGCGCGCTGAAATTTGAATTTAAAATTGCAGATTTTTTTTGAATTTAAACGTTTCGCGCATACTAATTAGTAAGCGTTGCTATGCTTTTATAAGAAACAATAAATGATAAATAAAATATTGCATATTAGATATTTCAATTTATTTGAAATATCTAATTAAAAAGAAATTGAATTCAGTTTTGTTTTCATATTGTCAAATTGTGTGTATTTGAAGTTAAATAAACATGATTAAATATGATAAAAATTTTCTCAGATTTATTTTCTTAAATTTTAGATTTAATTCACCTTTAAATATGAACAAGTTTTTCAAAAGAAAAGGCGATGGTGACAAGAATAATTATACAACTTTTCTTAAAAAACCAAAGGTTCATCGGTTGTATGGCGATAATTACTTGAAATTTGGGTTTTAATGGACTGGAGATACACATATTACTTATCCGCTGTGTGTTGTGTGTGGCCAAACGCTGTCTAATGAAGCAATGGTTCCAAGTAAGATGAAAATGCATCTTACTACAAATCATCGTAATCTTCAAAGTAAAATTGTCGATTATTTCCAACGGTTGTTAGAATAAACAACAAGACAAAGTCAACTATTTGAGAAAACAGTAACTGTATCAGAAACAGCTCAATTAGCTTCATATGAGGTGGTAGAAATTATTGCTCTTAAATCGAAGTCTCATGTTCTTGCAGAATCAATGATACTTCCAGAATGCAAAAGAATGGTGAAAATTATGCTTGGCGAAAATGCCGAAAAAAATTAGCAAGATCTCTCTTTCAAACAATACAATTCAGAGAAGGATTCTTGACTTATCTGATAATATTGAGGAAAGGGTATTATCCGAATTTCAAAATAGTCTCTTTGCTCTCCAAATCGATGAATCCACATACATCAGTAACTATGTATATTTAATTGCATTTATACGTGTCATCGACGAAGATGTCATAATTAATCAAATTATATGCTGCAAACAGTTACCTACAACTATAAAAGGTCAAGATATTTTTAATACAATCACAATATGCCTCGAAAATTATAGCTTATCCTGGGATTTATGTGTGGGAATATGTACCGTTGGAGCACCATCAATGGTTGGTTTTGTTAAAAATTTTGCATCTTTAGTGGAAAAACGGAATCGTAACATCATGCGAACTCATTGTTTTTTACACAGAGAAGTATTATTTTCAAAGATAACACAAAATGAACTAAAAGAGGCATTGAATCAAGTGATCTAAATGGTAAATTTCATAAAAACTCGGTCGTTGAACTTCAGATGTTTTGAGTTACTGTGCAAGGGTATGGATTCTCATTATGTTCGTTTACTATTGCAAACAGACATAAGATGACTACCGAAAGGAAAGGTGCTTTGTCGCGTAATTGGGTTTCAGAAAGAACTTTTTATTTTTTTTGAAAATGAAAAGCTGGACAGATTTTGTAAATTCCTTAAAAATGAATTGTAAATGTTCAAAACAGAGTACTTAAGTGAGATATTTGGAAATATCAATAATCTGAATAGCAATATGCAAGGCAGAAATGAAAATATTCTTACGGTAACAAATTATTAGTTACTTTTAATAAAAAATTGCAATATGGAAGAAAAGAATTGTTGAGTATATAAAATTATATTATAATTTTAATTTTTTTAGAAATTAAAATTATAATATAATTTTATATACTCAACAGAATGATGGTAAATGATTTGGATATGTTTCCATCAGTTCGCAAAACCTGCGTTTCCGAGATGATTCTCATTATTAGTGGGCATTTGACAATTTTGGAAAATAAAATCGATGAATATTTCCCACAATCAGCATTGAAGAATTTTATTGGATTCGCAATCCTTTCCTAGATTTATCGGTCATTAATCTTTCCAAATTTGAGTAATATGAAGAGGAAAAACTAGCGAGTCTTTCCAGTGATCGGGGACTCAAATTGAAGTGCGCACAATTGCCATTAGACGCATTTTGAATTTCTGTTATGGAAGAGTATCCAACTCTGAGTAAAAAAAGCCATCAAAGTCTTACTTCGTACAAAGACTTCGTACCTATGTGAACTGGGATTTTCTTACCTAAACAACATTAAAAATAAAAAAAAACGTGAAAGACTTAAAAACATTGAAAAAGAGTTAAGAGTATGTCTTTCTCACATTCACCCACAAATTGCAGTAGTAGTAAAGAAGCAACATGCACAACTGTCCAACTGACATTCACCATTATTATTCTATACCGGATACTGAATACATGAAATGTTATTTTAATGTAATAAAAATTGTCCTTATATGATCTTCTTTGTTTTATATTAATTTATTGCAAAAAGTCTTTATGAATAAAAAATATTTATTTTTAGTGATAGGTGTGCCGTGAAAGTTTAAAGAGCTCAATAGTGTGCCGCGATTTAAAAAAGGTTGGGAACCACTGATATAAACAAATTAAATTTTAATATGTAAATATTAAGGTCACTTTACAATAGCAACATGAAGGGTTTACATAATAAGCTTTAATTTCCTTCGAAAATATTTTACTGTTTTGTAATTTTTCAAATCGGTGTTCGTCAAATGCTCTTAACATTAAAGAAAACTATGGTGTTTCAAAGAGAAAAAAATAATGGCACGTTTTACAACTCTTGTTATAATACTTATAATCTTCTAAATATTAAATCAAAAAATTAAAATTTTTATATCCATTCTTTATGCAGACAGAACTCTACTTCCCAAACAAAGTTTTTAAAATTTAAAAATGTAACATTTAAAAAATTTTAATTAAAAAAACAAAAAAAATTAATATAAACTACTTATAATTTATAAGTAGATATCTTTCAATTAATATATTTCTGAAATCTGAATTTTCCGTTTTTTCTCAATTTGGGACTTTAAAAAGTTTTTTTCGATCAAGTTTTGACATAATCATTTATTGTCATCGATAATGAGTAAGTGTGCAAAGTTTGGATAAAGTTTATTGAGTAAAAGGCCTTCAAAATTATGTTTCTAAATTTGATTGATACACAAATATTTACCTATAAATATATTTATATTTATAAATATATATACAGAAAGTAAGCTAATAAAAAGAATGGAAAAATGCAACAAAATGTTTTCCTTTTATTATTCCATTTGGTAACTAATAAACAGACTTAACAAAATAAATAAAACATAATAAATTAATTTAATTATTAGGTGTACAACTAATTAATTTCGTATTTGTTACGAAATGACCTTATATTCATATTTGTTACCTCATTTCATTTTTGTTACCTCATTTCGAATTTGTTACTAACCTCATATCTATTTATGTAGTCAATAGTCAATTTTATTGAATTTTAGTAAACTCACAAATTTTTTTTATTACAGTCAAAATGTCAAATTACGTTCCAACAAAACAGCATTTGCGGTTAGGTTTGCTTTTGTTCTTTAATTTAAGGAAAAGTGCAACAGAAGCACATCGCTGAGTCTCAGACGCTTATCCTGAATATGCTCCAGAGGTTAGAGTATGTAAGCAGTGGTTTGTACGATTTAAAAGTGGCGATTTTGACACAGAAGACAAAGAGCGATCAGGTCCATCAAAAAAGTTTGAAGACAAAGAATTGGAGGCATTACTTGATCAAGATCCATGTCAAACTCAAGAAGAACTTGGAAAAACATTGGAAGTCACTCAACAAGCCATTTTTAAACGTTTAAAAGCAGCCGGATACATTCAGAAACAAGGAAATTGGGTGCTACATGCATTGAAGCCGAAAGACGTTGAGAGACGATTTTGCATGTCTGAAATGCTGCTTAATAGCCACAAAAAGAAACCGTTTTTACATCGTATTGTCACTGGCGATGAAAAGTGGATTCATTACGACAACCCAAAGC